>JBBPRX010000780.1:0-11747 GCA_038093195.1 Boletus fagicola | reverse complement strand
CCTAACTTGATAGCGTCTCATTCTCTTCCAGGTTGGAACGGAAGCTCCGCAACCATCAGCACCTCCGCCCCCACCCTCACGGGCCCAGACTGCCTCCCCTAGCGTGAACAACTCTCGCTTCCATGGGACATCTAATGGGCTTGTCGCTCCCCCTCAACCACCCCCACCAAGGACCGCATCCGCAATTGATTTAAGCCCATCTCCAGCCTCCAAGATTCCTATGCGTGTACGATCTAGCTTGGTACCTACTGAAGTTGCGTCGATGCCAAATACACCCGCACCAAGCAGCATGCCAAATCCGCCACCGATGGGACGGTCACGGTCACAGGCTGCGAAGAAGAACGTGAGGAATAGATACGTAGATGTATTCCAGCAGGACGGATCACCAGGGGTATAGTGTCGAGGGGAGGTAGTTTTACAGAGGGTTGCATTCGCTCAGACGATATTCTCTTCATACCATCATATCATTCTTACTATTGCGTTCTTGTTGGATCTTTTTTATCTATCACGTTTTATTGCACCATCGTTA
This sequence comes from Boletus fagicola, assembly GCA_038093195.1. Taxonomy (NCBI): domain Eukaryota; kingdom Fungi; phylum Basidiomycota; class Agaricomycetes; order Boletales; family Boletaceae; genus Boletus; species Boletus fagicola. The sequence continues at coordinate 11,218 of JBBPRX010000780.1, read as the reverse complement.
TATCGGGACTGACACACGCCATATACTCTTTCTTTGGAACTGGATGGTTGAATAAACCCGCATATCTTGTGTGCTCAAAGACTCTATTACGCAGAAGACGCAAGCATTTAGAATAAAAGCTTGAAGGGATACCCTGGTCATTTCCAATCAGGATCGTAATGGAGCGGAGCGAAGAACATACCCCTGTTCTTGATGCGGAACAATGATATCAAGATGGAGAAAACGAGGAAATTGACGAATGTCCAGAGGTATACCTGCGTCCGTTGCCGAGCAGGAGACTTTTGGTATGGTGTGACTATCGTCAGCATCAGGAATGAAGCTGCTAGAATCCCATCTGTAAATTATGATAATGTGAGCGACCTGGGTCTTGTAGGAAGCACGAAACACTTACAAACCATCGACACGACCTGTACTTCCTGGCCAAATTGGTTCTGATAACCTCCAGCGATCCAGCTGCCATCCTGACCTGCGTATGGCGCGCCACGGATACGCGTAAACATAAATCCGGACGTCATTACGAGCGATACGAGAATCGTTCCGGCTGCCCATACCCAACGGTTATGAATTACCGGGCGTATGAAGCGGAAGATAAGGGTGACGATGGGAATGAGAGATATGAATGTGCCAACTCTGGACCAGTCGATAGGTGCCTTATAAGGAATTGGGATCGGAGTGTGGATGGACAGTTGTTCGGCCAGGGGTCCGGCTTCAAAGCCGCTGTACACAAAGGCAAGTAGTGAGCACGGCATCAACAGAGAGGAAGTGGACCATACTTTGAGAAATCGTATTTGGATGGAATAGCATTGTTTTTGGCATTAGGACCGTCTGTAGCAGGATAGACATGAACTACCGGTGCAGAATTGAGTTGGAGCTGCGCACAGCTGTCAGGGCACCTGTACAGAAAAGTCAAGCAATGTCATACCTTTTGAAAGACTTTGATCGACCCGTCGAATTCGGCAGTCGCAAAGAAGTGGTTGTCACGGTGTACTTGGGGGGCGGTGGACCAAGCTTTGGCAACGGCATTGAAGGAAGGATCGAACTCCCTGGCTCAGGTATTACTTGAATTGGCCCGCAAGAATGGTATGCTACTCACTTGCATGGAGCACATCTGCGCTGTGGGTTCAGTGCTGTGAATTGGATGGAGGCTGACCAGGTGCGCTCGGGTGACGTGAGAAGGTCGAACACGCGCTCGTCGAGACGTATGACGCCGTTCCCAGCGGCTGCAAGTTGCACGAGCTCGTCGTGGGGCGAGTTTTTCGCGGCAAGACAAAGTGGAATGAGGAAAAGAGCGAGGAGGTGCCAGATCATGGTGGTCGACGTGTATGCTTGTCGTGGGAAGTCGAGCATAGTGGTACGCCTTTGTAGGTGCGCGGTCAAGTTGGAACGATATCAATGTCTCATGCCTTGCTCCTGCGGCTCTTCCTCTCCCCCTCCTTCTTCTCGGTCCATGTCGCCCTCAGATACCTCATGCTCTATGCAGACAACATCGGAATCACCTACTACCTCACCCGCAGGCTAGCTGAGCTTGGCACTCACGAGCTACGCGACGTTTGGGGCTTCATCTGGTGCGTGCAGCGCTCCGATTCATTTGTTCCAAATCTCATGCATGGTCACCGAGTTCAGTCACCTTCTCGTCACTCGTCCATCGAAGTCCCGTGCACTCGAGTGTTTCGTGGTCGACATTGCACAGCGGTCTACGCACATCGCCATGCTCGTCAGTCCATTTGATCCTCACGGTTGACTAGGCCGCTCATGTGCACTAAGACACTATGGTTCATGCAAGCTTCGCTCCAGGACTTCTCAGCGACTCCAACCTCCCAGTCATTCCTGGTCTGTCAAAGGACCTTGCACAGATGCCATGAAATCATCTTTGCTGAATTACCTCCACCTCCCTCGGGCCCATATTCTGGCTTGTCATCGTCCTGCAAGTCTCCCTTTTCACGAAGAAAGGTCAAGTCCCGTGTAGAACCCGCCCTGGTCGGCATTGGCCTTGTCGTGGCAGGTGTTCCTGCCATGCCCGTGCTAACAGAGGTTATGGGCGAAGTGGCTTTGCAGCAGGGCCGAGCAGACGACGATGGAGTGAATCTCCGTAGTGTCGAGGCGGATGATGACCTCGCACGCGGCATCTCTGTTAATGCGGACTTGGGTGAAGATGACGACAACCCCTCTGACGAGAAAGCTGACAATGGGGATGCTGGAGAATCAGGGGTGGCACCTGCAGATGACACGGAGAAACACACACCGACGCGATTAATCCCGCGTCGTCGGCGCACTATCATTGCTGCGCAAACGAGTCCTGCGCTTGCTCATCTTCGTGATGTACATCGGTCGCGACTTTCAGAAGACCCCCTTGACCAGCAGGATTCAACCCCTGGTCGCGTTTTGAGCCCATATCAGTCTTCACCTTCGATATCTTCGTCTCCATCTCCACTCAAGCAAAACACGGTAACTGCGGCTGACGCTCTCCTGCAAAGGTATGATCTACAGTCACAATCTCATCTCCTAAGAAGCCAGTATTGTCGGTCAGAGGTATGACCTTCACTGTATGCCTCGACACAACTTGGGAGCTCATGAATACCTCGGAACTACCTGGTTCTGTTTAGGTTCAGTTTCTTCTTACACTCGAGAGTATATCCAACCGCCTCTTGGTTGTGCCTAAACCTGCACGTGTCAGTGCTTTGCGAGCTGAATTGACTGCTTTGAACCATCAACTTCCTGCGGAAGTTCGTATTTATCATGGTTCTCTGCAACGGTTTTCTCATCGCACCTTCCCATAGGTTTGCATGCCAATGTGGTGTTCTTCATCGGATACCCATGATTCCACTAACACCACCGCCAGCACCCAACCCCACCACAAAATCGTTCGCATTCCAGCTGGCGAAGCCGTGGTTCTTAACTCTGCCGAACGAGCACCTTATCTTCTCCTCATAGAGATTCTGCACGACGACCTCAACTTTGACCCCTCCAAACGTGGGAACAAGGAAATCCTCAAACGCATCGTTTCAAAGGAGAACGAGAGAAAGGGCGGCTCAAAAGAACTCATAACATTCGGAAACGCGAGGACGCATCCATATCTAATCGTGGATGCCGTCGTGGGGTCCGAACAAGCTCTAGGAAAGGATACTGCGGACATACAAGATGGAGGGGCCACGAATAACATTGACACACCACGGGGAAGCAATACCGCACTGCCCATCTCGGATGATGAAGAAATGGATCTTGTGGAACAAGTGTATGGAGAAGGGCAGTCGCTTCGCGGCCCAATTGATCTCACAGAATCGATTGTCCTCCCACCTACGCCTAAGAATCGGGAACTTGAGCTTGCCACTTGGTCCCGTGGTTCCCCACTGCCATCTTCTCCCGTGGCGGAACAAAGCGCAGCACTTATGTCTGTTGCGAGTTCTCATTCAACACTACTACCCACACCCCATTTATTGGACTCTCTCCATTCTCCTAGTACGGATGTGAGCGGAGGGGAGCGCATTTTGTCTCTCGATGACTATTCAGAACGAATGCGAACAGCAGCAATTATGCTCACCCAGTTAAACGCCAGTCTTGTCCGCGAAACCATCACCCCTCTGTCTAAACCAATGGGACATGGCACGGATGCAGCCCGCGGAGCAGTGCAGGATATCTCGTCCTCTTCTTCGGCTTCCCTCAGTTGGCTTCCAGGCTCGAGCTGGCTGGGGGTCGGAACCTCCGACGGAACATCAAGCGGTCCTGTTCATCCTTCACTTGAGGGTAACTCAAGACTACATGACACTACTACTTCTGCCCCTATTACGCGCATGCGCGTCCAACATGCTGAAGCTGCGGCAATCCGGGACCGTATCATGCAAGAGATGCTCGCTCTAGAGGAAGAACGTATGGCCCGTATGCGTGAAGGTGAGATCGGTTTCGAGGATTCTGGGAGTAGTGGAGGGATGAAGACGGCTGAGGATGAGGGAATCATCAAGAGAGAGTTGAGTAAAGTTGATCCGTCTGCGGTGGTGTTCAGCGAGTCTTGGGTTGCTAAAAAGGTTTGTGAAACTTTGTATGTACCTCTCATCATTTTGTTGATATTTTGGTCAGAGTCGAATACGACATGGATCGCCTTATGGGCACCTAGGTGCGGAACACTTGATATTTTCGCGTGAGTTCTTCGTGAACTTAGATATTGGTAGCAAACTGGGACTGTGTCTCCGTCATCGTGAAGACGGGAGTCGATTTGCGACAAGAACAGGTTGCTGTGCAACTAATTCAAGAATTCGAGCGGATATGGCAAGAGGAGAGCTGTCAATGTTGGGTTCGATAGTAGGTTTCTGTCACAAATCTCAGCTGTTCAGCCTTGGCTTGACTTGAATGGCTTAGCTTCCGCATTCTGATCACGGGGGCATCGTCGGGTTTAGTTGAGACAATTACAGACGCCGTCTCTATACATTCCATCAAGAAGGCTGAATATGCACGACGCCTGGCTGAGGGTCGATTGGGTTATGTAACGCTGTTTGACCACTTCAAATCCACATACGGAGATCCTTCGACAGTGAAGTTTGCTCGTGCACAGCGCAACTTTGCAAAGTCCCTCGCAGGTGAGCAGTCCCCGGGACCTCTAGGATTATTGAGGACAACAATTCACTCCATCAAGGCTACTCAATAATCACCTACCTTCTTCAAATAAAAGACCGCCACAACGGGAATATCCTACTCGACAGAGAAGGTCATCTCATCCACATAGATTTTGGGTTCATGCTCTCGAATTCACCTGGGAATATTGGATTTGAAGCTGCTCCTTTCAAATTGCCCCCAGAGTATGTTGAGGTTCTAGGCGGTATTACTGGCGAGGCCTTCTTGGAATTTAGAAGATTGTTCCGGGAAGGATTTGAACTTGCAAGGAAACATTGTGACCGAATCATCAGTAAGTGGCCCGCTCGTTCTATCCTTGATGATTTAACGTGTGGGGTTCTCCTACAGCTTTGGTGGAGTTAATGCAGAAAGGTAGTTGGACGATAACCAATAACAGAGAATCTGTTGACCCTTCTCTCGCAGATTCCACTCTTCCATGCTTCGCTGCATTCGGCGACCAAACGGCAAACCAACTCCGAGAGCGTTTCCAACCGGCTCTCACGCATTCCCTCGTTGGAGAGTACGTGGATCGGCTCATTGATAGCTCCCTAGGCTCCAACTGGACACGTTTGTATGACTCGGTGAGTATTCATACCCTGTTTGAAAGGCTTTTTTGCAATGACATTCTTATTGATAGTTCCAATACTATTCCCAATCGATTCTCTGAGTTTGCCGCAATAGCATACATAGCCTAGTCCGACTGTGGCATATATCGCTATGCTAATTCTTATATTGACCACCATTCACTGCGTTCACCGCCAGTCGTGTATGAATCCTCATTTACGAAGCTGGTCCACGAAACTTCATCCAAAGGGTGCTGAGGGTCCTGACTTGTGTTAAAAAGTACTACAGGTAAAGCTGAACGAGGAACAAAGGCATGTACGTGAATGCTAGGAGTATTTGCAGTTACCTGAACAGGTTGTCATATTTGTTCAAGCATGAATACCACTCGTAGTCTTTGAAGGGAGGGGATCAACTTTCCTCTTCGAAATAACTTCTGAATAGATTAACCTACCAAAATTTTGACTTGGGTCACACCAACATCTAGATTTTGAGTGCAAATCTCCTTGGGGACAATGTTGGAAGGGCTCGTGACGATACCCAATATCGTTGAAGAAGTGAAGCTGGTCCTTTCGTGCGAAAAGCGCTGCACCTATGCTATGTACAGGCGCATCGCCCCACCGCTGCGGGTGCGTAAGTCATGGACTTCCTTCCAAGCATTTTTCAACCCGAACGCACCTCGTAATAGAAACCCCCCTGTTGATCCAAATAGTCAAAAAACTTGGAATAGGCTTCCCCTCTCCAGAAGTCCATATCAGCTATCTCAAAGTTACTCCAGACTGCAGTCACCAAGTTCGCAATGAGTAACCAAGACGGGCATATAAAAACATGTGCATAAACTCACAATGGCAACGATTATAGGATTCTCCTCCATCGTCGGAGAGGAAGGCCATGGCATTATCGGCGGGAGTTAACCCGGGGTTTTCGTTCATGAAGGCTAAAAAGACTCGTTTTCCTGACCCAATGGATTTTCAGCTCGTGAGCGTACCTCTGACATGATGCCACAAAGTGGGGATAGTGGCGGGGTACTCGAACAGCGAGATGGTGAACCCTATATTCACATAAGACACATAGGGTGGTTTTCTGACGAACGTAGCGGAAAGATCTCACCATAAACTTTCTGCTGATCTTCCATCAGCAAGAAAGGGTCATAGTCGATATCGCAGAAAAATTTAACATCGGGTCTATAGAAAACATGATCAATTCATGCGTGCAACTCAGAAGACAATGCTTACTCCACCCTCCAATAATACCTGTATTTTTGGAGGAGTTCTTGTCTGTAGAAAAACTACAAAATATCAGACATGTTTGATGAGATAGTTTATCATGAATACCCCTGAGTTAAAACGACACATATTTCGATAACTGATAAGGAGTTGTTAGGACTTCAAAACGATATAAAATGCCCAACGTACGTCACGCTTCCTAAAATTTGAGGCATGTTAGATGACATGATATTGTGGTTTGAAAATAGCCACACACCTCCATAGATGACCTTATCCCTCATCATCTGTTCACGAGCCGCGGTCGCTTTTTCTTCGTCGATCGAAGGAGGCTGTACCCAGTGCTCCTTCGGAATCAAACCAAACTCCACTTCGGCACGAGTGAGTGCTGAAATGTGCCTGACCAACGGAGTGATGAGTAAAAACCATGAACTAAATAAATGACATACTTTTTAAAGTCTTCTGTGAATGGTTCGTCATTGAGGAGGACGTAAGGGTAGTTGAATTTCCGGTTGAACCTGTCCTCGATTTGCTTCATGCTGCTCATGATACCAGGAAGGTCACTGTTCCGCACTAGCATCACAAAGGTAGCGTTTGCCTTTCGATCTGGTGTATAAGCAAGCTCAGGTGGTTTGTAGTACTGGTCTGGCACAGCCTCCCTATATGGGGAACCAGAACCCGACATATAATCTGTGAGGCGCGACACGGACGTGGCTTTCCCATATTCCTCGTGTGTAACGCTGAGTAGGTAGTGTAGTCCGACCTAGTTGTAGACTACGTGAGATGCCTATTCGCGAGTGCACGTACAGCGTACTCACGATTATGCCGAGGGCAAGCAAGACGTAACGCATTGGCGTCATCATCTTTGCGAACAGGCCAATCTGGACTGTGTTGTAACTGTAACGTGAGTCGGTGCAGTGTCAGACGAGAAGAGGGCCGACAGGCAAACGATTCGTGCAGTCGACGATGTCGAGATTTGAGTTGGTCGTGTCCGCAGTAAGAGCTGTAGCGAGTTGTAGCTATGGCAAACTGACAGCAGTCACGTGCCCATCCTGGACCTCTTCTAGCGATACACTGACACTGAAGTACTGACTGATGAGTCTCTTACATAGACTATTTTTGGTTGTGAACAAGGTCAGGCCTGAGGGACTCATCTTAAGTATCCAATCGTTACAAATGACTACACAGACTCTAGATAAATACGCTGGCGACGAAACTCATTTCTACATTAAGCGCATGAAATGCTTCAAACACGAGTTTTCCGAAAAGTCTAGTGAGTGAGACATTAGCATCTGCTCATAGGAGAAACTGGAGTCATGTCATACCAAAGTTATCGTTGGGGTCACACGAACAATGCCCTTTCTTCCAATCTGATCCTTGCGGACAATGTTGGAATGGACTGTGTCTGTAGCCAATGTCTTTGAAGAAGTGAATTTGATCCTTGGCAGCGAACAGTGACGCAGCTATGCTGTGGACAGGTGCATCTCCCCAACGCTTATGGTGACTGTGGTGAACCTCATGAACAAAGTGAGGTATGTATAAGGTCTCACCTCGTAGTAAAATCCACCCTTTTCGTCCAAGAATTCAAAATACTTCGTATATGCCTCACTTCTCCAGAAGTCCATGTCAGCTATCTCAAAGTTGCTCCAAACTGCTCGACATGGTGAGCGTGCTGAGTCACGTCTGGAGAAAATCCACTTACAATGACATAAATTATAAGTCTCGCCAGCATTATCAGATAAAAAATCCATGGAGTTATCGGGATGCAAGTACTGTGGATTCGCTGCAATGAATTCTGTTCGGGATGGTCAACTTTCCTTCTGGTGTCACGTGTAACTATGCCTTTCCCTACCTCGAATCGAATCCCACAAGGTTGGTATCGTCGGCTCCCAGTCCGGCATAGATATCGTGAAGCCTGAAATAGGTGGTGCATGAGCGTCAAGTATAGCCTGCTCAAGGATGCCTTGTCACGTGCCGTAAACTTTGTTCCTATCCTCCATAAACAAAAAGGGGTCATAATCGACATCACAGAAATATCTAACGTCGGGTCTGGGCGATATGTCACAACAAGCTCAATAATGATCCAGGAATTGCTTACTCTACTCTCCAATACCACTTGTAAGGTTGAAGCAGCTCGTGTCGGAAAAAGTACTGCGCAATACAAGATCAACAAAATGCCATGCCGTCCTCAATTGGGTACGTACTCCTGAATTGAAGCGGCACATGTTACGATATCTTGTGGCGCGATAAATTAGCCCGCTCATGTCAGGTAATATGAGCGCACTTACGACACACTGCCTGGAAATACCTGTACGTTGAGCGCCTGCGCGATGTATGCAACAAAGCAGATTGGACTGACCACCATATATGATGTTCTGCCTCACTAGCCTGTCGCGGCCTTCTCGTGCACGATCCTCGTCAATCCATTCCGGCTGGAACCAGTGGTCGTGGGTGATCACCCCAAAAGAAACAGGTGCGTTGGTCAACACGCTAACACGTCTACTACTGCGTAAGTACACCACAGCACGCGCTCTCAAGTGGCCATCGCTTACTTACTTTTTGAACTCGGCTGAAAACTCCACGTCATTCAATAAAACCCAAGGGTAGTTGAACTTGCGATTGAACTTTGACTCCATTTGTTCCATGCTCTGAATGACGCCATCGATGTCGCTGTTTCGCGCGAGAATCATGAGCGTTGCATTAGCGCGCCGGGGTGATGAATCATTCTCTGTGGGTTTTGGGTCAAGGAAAAGATGCTCGGGAGGGATTGGACTGCTATCTTGTGGCGTCGACGACGACGTCGCAGCCTGAGAATGAGATTCGACATGGGGGGGAGAAACCTCATCGGTGTCAGTGTAGATGGTACTTTGCTTTTGGGATGAGTAATGGCTCGGAGTACCCGTCCCACGCCCCGAGCCTAGGAGAAAGCATAGACCGAACTCGGAGGAGGTCGGAACATTGGAATCAAAGGCGCAACACGGGTAAACTCACCACAATAGTGACTGCGAGTAGTATCGATCGTTTCTGAGAGGCAGTCAACGGGAGGTTCATTTGGGGAGGGGTACCGCGAGGGAGACGCAATTAGCGCCTCTGGCAAGGTGTTATAAGAAGGGGAGGCGAAAAGTATACACGAGACTAGGCATCTGCTTATAACCGCAGTAACCGATCGCGAGGGCGATGTGGCTAGAAGAACGATACCGTAATAAATATCCGAATTCGGACACAGCAAATTCGGCAACTGCGCAGTAGTTCCAACACCGCTCCCAGGGCGTGATGCATGGCTAGTAAGTTAGCGCTGTGATGGGGCACTGTGGTGATTGATCGTTCAAACTGGGCTATGAGATAAAGCTACTGTTCGCCTCTAGCATTTAATCATGTGGTCATGCAAGGCACTTGAAGAACGTCCAGAGCGCGCTGGTATGATCAGAACAACTGTCTTCTGATCTCAGAGTTTTAGATCTGGTTTGGGGGACTACTGATATGCTATTTAAAGACGAGAATATCGCACTAGATCATGATATACAATTGATGTTCGCAAGGATGTTAAACGTATGTACATGTCGCGTAGATCGACACCGGAACCGCCTGCAATTCGCCATAACAATGATTTCCATGATTGAAACGAACGATCGGGTTTGGAAGCACCAACAGTTAGACGAGCGGTGGCTCCACCGAGGATGGTCGTCATTCCCGGGGTGGCCGGAGGATATGTTGAACCATGATCACTCCAACATGTGTGGGTCTCGCGGCAGAAAGATTTAGATCGGATTGACTCGGATATATCGATATGGCCGCTCAGCTGATGGTGTTAGGTGTAACGAGTAGCAACCACTGACAAAGTGACATGACAAAAACATACGCTTATCTTGACTCCGAGTACCTACGATACAGATGAAACCCTAGCTACGGCTGACGGTCTTAGTATATATACCTACTCGGACTTGACCCAGTCTCTCGAGCGTGAGATTATTCTGTGTGATGAGCTAGACGTCAGCCTATCTCATAGGCCTCCTCAGGGGATTCATGATAAATTGCAAGGAATGTCGGATAGGCAAGCACGGGCGCAGCCCCAATCCTCAGCGGCCCGCCCATACCGACATACCGTTCTTCATCAATCAGTTGTCCTTCTTCGTTATACGATCGAGCGTTGGCCTTCGTTTGTCCCCTGACTCCCCTTGATTTAGCCATCCCGATACGATACTTTTGTTTGTAAGTTATACACGCTCGGCCTAGCCCTGGCCAGAGCATCATTGTTGACCCGCGCTCGTGCATACCCCTGGTCCGAGCGCATCTTTTGTATTTAAATTTCCCGCCCACCTGTGAATAGTCTGTCTTCTTTTTTTTTTTGGACAAGTGATATATTATGTGGCAGCTGACAAGTCGAGCCCTACATAAACATTATAGCGGTAGACTAATACGTACCGGTCCGAGGAAAAATGCACGCCTCGCATGGCGCGAGGGGTGTGGGGCTCTGTACACTCCCCTCGCGTCCGCCTTCGTATATCAGACGCCCCTCGTATGACCGAGGATTTAGACCTCAGTCCGTTGTCCGCGCACGGCGACTGAGGTGAGTTATTTCATCATGTAGATCCACCTACTCGAGCTGATATATATGCAGTCGATAGCCGTCGCCGTTTAGCCTTTAAGGAATTTAAATGGTGTCCAACATATTTTTGTGCGGTTGCTCGTCTTGCTACTTGGTACAAGGTAGCCAGGTAATTAGAGTAATGGCCGACTGAATTTGGCAGGGTTTGCTCACGGTCGTTTTTTTGAAGTTGGTCAATTTCGCCCGTGTTTGCACTCGAGTTCTTCATGGCATCTTCTCCTTTCCC
>JBBPRX010000779.1:0-11752 GCA_038093195.1 Boletus fagicola | reverse complement strand
GTCGAACTTTGGCAATGCAGTGGACGTGTCAATGGAAGGTATCGTCCGTCCACTGACTCTGTCCAACCGACTGTGAACATAAGATTCCTTCGAACCTGGTGACACTGCATCTACTACCCCCAGCATCCGGCAACTCAAGTCCTGGCTCGTGCGAAATGTGCGAAAGCCAGCCGGCTGTGGGTCGTAATTTAAAGGTATTTATACTGTGTCAAAGACACTGGCCCCCACCCCACCACCCAACTTATGTGGTCACCGGTCACCACTTGCAAGTCCACTGCTTAGCATACCTCGCACTTGGTTTTACCCCCACTGCAGTGCCTAGTTGGCGGTTCCCGGAGCAGCCCCAGAAGGGTGGCAGTCGGGGTGGCAGTAGCCCCCTGACGAGAGCCCACATCCTATACCGTTCCTTAGCCCACCTCTACGATAGTGTACTGACCCTTATCGATTATCTTTTGAGATCGGTGACAGGCTGCATGTCAAGTGGGTTTGTCGGCCCGGCTTCCTATCAACGCTTATATAATTTACTCACATCCCCAAAAATTATCGTCAAGCAAAGTCCGCTCCTCTAACGATCTTCAATTAGTACGGGATGGCAGAAATTCACGATCAGTTCGACACCATTCTAATCCTAGATTTTGGATCACAGGTCTGAAACCTTCCATCCTTATCTTCGGTGATCATACGCTAATTTTGTGTTCATCCCCCGTCACCTCTACAGTACAGCCATCTTATCACCAGGAGATGTCGTGAATTGAAAGTCTATGCAGAGTTGATGCCCTGTACGACGCTCCTCAAAGACGTCCATTTCAAGCCTAAAGGTGTGCTTGATCATCTCTTATGACATTCACGGCCAAAATACTCATCGGGGAATTTGCCACAGGCATCATTCTCTCCGGATCACCGTATTCGGTGTACGATTCCGACGCGCCACACGCCGATCCTGCGATCTTCGAACTTGATGTCCCGATCCTTGGGATTTGTTATGGACTGCAGGTTCGTGTTCGCCTGCAACCAGATCGGACTGGACGCCTTACGTATTGTGTCTACGATATTTGACAGGAAATCGCGTGGAACCTCAAAGGTCAGGTCGCGAAATGTGATCATCGCGAATATGGCCATGCAACCGTTCAGATTGTCCGGTTTGGCCAGGGCTCTGTCGATGCACTCTTCGAGGACCTTGGTAGTGAAATGCAGGTGGGTATCTCTCGTTCGTAACATGACATCACTCTTTCATCACCAGCATGGGTTTGGCTTACCAGGTCTGGATGTCCCATGGAGATCAACTCCAGGATCCCCCGAAAGATTTCCATGTCATCGGCCGCACTCAGACTGCGCCGTTTGCCGCCATCGCTCACGACACGAAGCCCATCTATGGCATCCAGTTCCATCCCGAAGTCACCCACAGTCTGAGAGGCAAAGCAGTCTTCTCTCGCTTTATCCTCAGTATCTGTGGATGCAGACCAAACTGGACGATGGTAAGCTTCATTTGGGCTTCACGATTACAAGTGGTTTTGGAAATTTTGATGATACACCCTTTCAGGAAGAGTTCATCGGAAAGGAGATCTCACGTATAAGAGATATCTGTGGACCCAAAGGACGCGTTATTGGTGCAGTCAGCGGAGGTGTTGATAGCACCGTCGCAGCCAAGCTCATGCACGAAGCTATTGGTGATCGGTACGAAACAAGTGCCCACACACCCGTAAGGCTAAGTGAATTATTCAAACCACTAGCTTCCACGCCATCATGGTCGACAATGGTGTCCTCCGTCTCAATGAAGCTAAACAGGTCAACGAGATGCTCAACAAAGATCTCGGTGTCAACCTCACGGTTGTCGATGCATCCGATCTCTTCCTCTCGCGCCTCGAAGGCGTAGAAGATCCAGAACAGAAGCGCAAGATCATCGGTAACACCTTCATCAACGTCTTCGAAGCAGAAGCTGCCAAGATTGAAGCCACGGCTGAGGAAGAGGAAAAACAACATGATGAGGTCAAAGGCCGAGTCGAATGGCTGCTACAGGGCACGCTCTACCCGGACGTCATCGAGAGTATCAGCTTTAAGGGTCCGAGCGCCACGATCAAGACACACCATAATGTCGGTGGATTGCTGAAGGATATGAAGCTGAAACTCATCGAGCCCCTGCGTGAGCTGTTCAAGGGTGAGTTAATAATCACTTATCAGAAATGTGGCATACAGACCACTGACTCCTTCGTTGTAGATGAAGTTCGCACGTTGGGTCGGTTGTTGTCGATCCCTGCTCCGCTGGTTCAGCGCCATCCCTTCCCAGGGCCCGGTCTTGCCATCCGAATCCTCGGACCCGTCACGCGCGAACAAGTGAAGACCCTGCAACAGGCCGACAGCATCTACATCGAAGAGATCCGCAGAGCGAATCTTTATAACCACATCAACCAGGCATTCGCGGTTCTTCTCCCCGTCAAGGCCGTCGGAGTTATGGGTGACAAGCGAACATATGAACAAGTAAGCCTTCTGCCCGTCCCGGGCGCCTCTCGCATACGTGTTCTGACGTCCTAAATCAAGGTAATCGCGCTGCGCGCGGTGCAAACTGAAGATTTCATGACAGCTGATTGGTGGGTTGGCTCTTTGTTTGTTGCTGCCAGCCCATGACGCGAACACGATACCCCCTTTCGCTTGTTGCTTTCTGGCATACAGGTATGTTTTCCCGGCAGAGGTCCTGAAGCGGATTTCCTCGCGTATTACGAACGAAGTGAAGGGTGTGAACCGCGTCACCTACGACATCTCTTCCAAGCCGCCTGCAACGGTCGAGTGGTTGTAAAGCGGTATACCATGGATGCACCGCAGATAAATTTCATTCTTTGGCTATCGCATAGACTGGATATTTGTATACGATGGCGTTACGGACAAGTCTAGCGATTGTCTGGAGGGTGGGTCAATAGTTTTGTGTATAAACGGATGCCCAGGAGTGGATGGTAGAGGCTGGATTCGTCGTTAGCTAGATTTGAGAACAAGTAGACAACCTACACAGGGAAGATGAACGTTAGTCGGGGATTAGCGTCACAGGTATCAAGAAACGTAGGTGTGATCCCGCACCGACAATTTCGCAAACCACGGTTTTTCGATCGTTCCTACAATTCAGTCAGCTTTTGATCTCCAACATGAAATGTAGTGGGCTCTGTTCACGTCTAACAAGGTAGAAATGGGCGGACACGCTCAGGTGCATGATGGAAGAACAGCTAGGAAACGGGTATAATCACAAGGCCAGTTGCCACATGCTTGGTTTGCTCTGGTCGAGCAGAGTCTCTGGTGGTGCCTTGGTTTATTCATTATTCATGTTCGCCAAACACTCAGTTTGGGTAGGATCTTAGAGAGCCCCGACGGTCCGAGTGGGATTTATTGGTGAGTCTCCGTCGTCCAACTCGCGGACCGGAAAACACGGCGGACGATGCAAGGTTAATTAGCGAGGCGGACTGGTTTTGTGGAATCCGTCTGAAGCAAGTAAGCAGTAATGGGCATCGACATATGGGACGTTTGATACTGCCGCTGAACGAGCGCGTACCTAGAGTCAACCCGAGGTGTTCCGTCGCTGAGCCGCGCCAAGGCACGAGACATAAGCGTCCGCGATACTCCCACGGGACGCGATTACCTCAAAACCAACATGGAGCGCGCCGTCCAAGGTGGCAAGTGCCGTTGACAGTCCGAGAATCTTCGTAATTCATCTGATTTCTTTTTCGAAGGGTTTCCCGCTTCGAGTCCCAACTACGATTTCGAAGGCATGAAATCAGCTCAGAGTGCCGCCATTAGCTCCAATGAGAAGATCTTCCCAGTTTTCGCCAAGAAGCTTGCATCAAGGGATACCAAGGATTTTGTTAACACTACTCACAAACTCGCTGTCTGGTTAGGTTCAGAGAAGGCGTACTATCAGGCTGCTCGTCCCAAGGTGAGAAGCTACCTCACAGCCAAGCATGCCATACCAATCGCCTAATACAATAGATCGTCGAGCTTCTCGAGGTGGGATATTATCCTTCGCCCCGAGAAATTGATCGTTAACGGATACTGTTTCTCTCTTCTGGTTCCAGATTGCGCTTTCGGTTTTCATGGATACATTCATACACCACTCCGCCATTGCGGAGCTTGCAGAACATCTGCGACAGCTTGTTCAAGCGGTAATTCCATTCAGGCCTTTATTTCCAGAGAATGAACTCCAGTGTTAGTATATTCCAGCCGTGTTCATCTCCGTTTAATCACCCCTCCATAGCGAGACTGCAACGCGTAATTCTCGATACAAAGCTGGCCCTTTCCAGAGTGTCCACAAGTACTACTCACAGTCCTAACGTGGTACCTCAAGGATCTGTTACCGCCAAGTAGGTCCTTCTTTGGCAACTCCCAATTAACAAGATTCACACAATGGGCCTCTGCATGGAATTTCAATCCAACCAGCACTCCATCACCCACGCTCGTTTCACCAGTTCGTCCACAACCCACAATGCCACCCGTACCCGGCCCTCAAAAATCAATGTGGCAGATTCAACCTTCCCCTTCAGTACCGAGCGCTGTGAAAGCGATTCCAGATGGGTCTGTTCGCGACGATGCACCTCAAGCACATAGTCCTTCTGAGGTAGCGTCGTCGGGCCAAGTCAAGGCAATTCCGTCTATCGCTTCCGCTGTTACGAATACCCCACAGGATCTCGGCGAAAACATCTCCCCAACAATACCCTCGAAACCTCAGCCCAAACGTACACGGAGAGCCGAGCTTTCAGAAGCGCTCATAGCTCGTGATCTTGATTGGTTTAAATCCAATCAGGGTATCGCCGTAGTGAACGAGGACCCTAGCGCATCCTCATCCAAGGCCAATGAGTCTTCGCCGGCACTGGCGTCTGACATACCCCACATTCCCAGACAGTCACCGTCTCCAAAGAAGAAGACGGCTCGTATGGTGCCGTCCCGCCGCTTACCTCGCCGGATTCCCCTCGATGCTGCTTCGGAAGTGGAGTCTGGCGTATCTGCTTCTGCATTACCCCCTTCCGAGCCATCGGCCGAGAAGGCCGGATCTTTCGAAAACGTTGAAGATGTTTCCGTCCAGATGGACGTTGATGAGCAAAATCCATCCCTAGAAAGGATGGACTCTGATGCTCGTTCCGTGGCAATATCGGAAACCCGTGATGTACAGGAAGATTCGCGGGATGAGGGGTTACCACCGGCAGGCAAAATACCTCAGAGAGACCATCAATCCCCTTCGGTTGAAGCTCCGTTTCTCAACGGTGAATCCCGTATATCCACTCGTCCGTCTGCACCGCTTCTCGAAACCACGTTGGATAGGATGGAATCAATGGATATCTCCACTCCAGATTTAGGTTCCGAGAGTCTCTCATCAGAACCCCCTAGCAAATTAGAACCGTCTACACCACAATCTCCCCAGATGCTACAACTCCGGAGTCCGATTCTCCCACCTCTCGTGACTGCCTTGGAACCACCTCTAAACCTAGAGTTCAGAATCTCGCAATTATCGCCCGGTCAATTTCAACGATCGGGAATGGATGCGAGCCAACGACGATTCGATGACGATATGACCGTTATTCACAGCACGCAGGGGAAGCCATTCACTCATACCCATATGATCGATATCAGCATGAATGAAAGTATTTTTTCCATGATATCAAAGTGGGTCAACAGGAAATTTTACCCATCGTACGTGCAAGTTATCCGGGCGTTGAGCGAACTTGACATTATGTTGTTACGCAGCGAAGCATCTCAGGGAGTCTGCATCTCGTTAGCGTGTTATCGCCTCCCAGAATTCTTTGACAGGATCAAGTCGGAGAGTGGCAAACATGACATTGAAGAGTTGACGTCACGATCATTATGCTCTTGGCCATATTCAAACCGGTTGTCCCTGCACGTCAACGACAAGGAGAGACGATCCATTATCACCCTTTCCCCCCCGTTCTTCGTACGTATTCTAGATCGTTTTCGCAGTGTGATCCTACAACCCCCTTTTACTTATTGTAGCTGAACCCCGATCAACATGTCGACATATCATCACGGATGAAGCCGGGAAACAACACGCTGGAGATCAGACAACAGGATGACTTGTCCGAGTATCTGATTGTCCTTCATGCGCATCGTCCGACTCGGGCACAGCTGGCTGAGTTTAACGTGGTGAAGACTGCTAATGAACACTGGAAATGTTTTCTGGATGCACTTTCTGCACGGGCCACACCGGGGAAAATGCTTGGTACTACTACTGCAGGTGTTGTCAGGAGTTCGTGAGCCTGTCATTTCTGCTATGTGATGGTGTTGGTAGTTTGGTGAGATTTGAGATTTGCTTTTGCCCCAATCATGGGCAGTCCTACCACAAACCACAGAGTGCAAGCCAAAACATATGGAAATGGCAGTTATTGCATGACTGTTCAGATTTGCCTTAGGACTCTCCAGCTTCCCTCTCATATGGGATTGATCTGCTCCATATATGAATAGAATTTGTGGTGCCAAACTTGACTTGATGTGCCTTGTATGCTAGTCAATCAAGGCATGGTGCTTTGCATAAAAAAGCCTTCACTCATGATTTACTGCTTTTTATTGCTTCCATTGTCCTCTAGACCCAAGGGAGAGATGTGATCTCAAGTTTCATGGTAGAATATTATTTTGGTTTGGTTTGAATTCTGTTACCTTGTGTTACAATTCAAACCATGTTAATCTGAACATGGGTGCTGTACTGCCTTGGTTAGATACTTTTGACTATTCAACCATTGGCTCAGCTCACTGTCTATATTATCATCTGAGTACTACAGGGCCACTTCCCGATGTCTTTTAAAACAGTACATGAGTTCAAGTCACACACATTCATAGAGTTGTTCTTCATGAACTTCAGTTGAACAGATCTCAGGCGTGATAATTTCAATAAAATCCAGTCTCGATATTTCTCTAGACGGCTCAGCAAAATCTTCAACCTGTGCAGTGAGTAAATCCATACTTGGCTTGAAGGGAGTGGGAATAACGTGTGATGTCGATTTCCTGAATGACTAACGCCACAAACGCGCGTCGCGAACAGACGGATTGACTGAGTTACTTCATCTTGTTCCACGATGACGACGAAAAACGCCAGAGACTTCCTTGACAAGGAGCTCTTCGTCAAGCGCAGCATCGTACGCGTTTCTCCCTGCCACGGCACGGCGTGGCATCTTCTCACCTACGAC
This sequence comes from Boletus fagicola, assembly GCA_038093195.1. NCBI lineage: Eukaryota > Fungi > Basidiomycota > Agaricomycetes > Boletales > Boletaceae > Boletus > Boletus fagicola. Next base: position 4,586 of record JBBPRX010000779.1, on the reverse strand, counting down.
ACTTCTCCAGGTCACCTTCAGGTCACTCAGCCGCGAGATCGGGATTCACGTCAACGATGCGAAGAAGTGAGCGTTCTTTCAAACGAAATTCTGCGCTCTCGTTCCTTTGTTGATCCTATCTGAAAAGCCAGTTGCAACACTACTACGACGCCGTACGCGACACGAATACGCCAGCTGTGCCGACGTACCTCGTCTCTGGAGAGGTACCTGCGCTGACAGTCAGCCCGCACTCAGAAACGCAGCAATCCGACTCTATCATGGACATGGATCTGAAGTTTGAGGAGGAGCAGGAGGAGATGGACGTGGTACACCAGACCAAGGTGCTGCTTGTAGATGCGCGCACGCTCGATGGTGCGTATCTCGTCCCCACAGATTGGTTCACGCTCATTCTGACTCTCTGTCTAGAGACCATGTCACAGTTTTCTCGCATACATTCAGTGCATATATACAGTCTATCTCCGTCGCGATTGGGGGTGCGTACTTGTACACTGTCGACCAATCTTTGCATAGTTGACCGGGAAGCGCAGGATGCGGGGCTCGTCTGTACTCCAAGTTTCAAAGTTCACAATGCGGACGCCAAAGGCGGACTAGCCTCTTTCTCCGTTTCCGGGAAGATCACAGGGTCTCATGTAAAGGTCGGTTGGTGCGGACGCCTCCTGGTATATTTTTCTCATTGACGTCTTTGTAGCTCAAAGCCGGTGTTACTTATCAGAGTGCAGCATCCTCATCCAAAACAACCTTGGACGTACCTGCCAAGGCGGCAGCGAGAGCTGTAGTTCCCCCAAGGACAGAACAACAGACGACGAAAGGCAAGGCACCCTCTTCGGAGACGAAGGAACAGGTCTCGACGACGACGACGCTGCCAAAAACTGAACCTAGAGACAGAGTGAAGCCTTCAGGCAAACTAGACTGGAGTAGGGCAAAGACCAAACAAAAAGAGCCAGTCGCGGAGAAGACAAGGGAAGAAAAGAAACCCAAGCCAGAGCCCGATTCGACTGTCACCATGGATTCCTCGACGAGTAGAAAACCGGGACTGGGATCGACGAAGCCACCGGTTTCCAAATCCGAATCTAGCGGTGTCGCCAGTGAAGATGTCCAGAAGGTACCCCTTGCACTCTCTTCTGTGAAGGACCCAACTGAGCTATATTCAGCGAGGGATAAAGAGAAAACCCCACGTAGACACAGATCTAGAGTCCGAGTCCGAGCGATCCTCGGTGAAAGCCAAACCCAGTACTGCCGCCGGACCATCTGTCAAGAAACGGGTGGTATATTCAGATGATGACGACGATGGCGAAGTTCGTATGCTAGGCCGGCGACGCCCAACAAGAAAGAGTACCATGACATCGGATTCCGAGATAAGTCTGCGAGCCATGATGGATATCGACGATGGTGTGCTCTTCCACTTAACTCTATCGAGCCGAAGTTGATCAAGTGCGCAGAACAAGTCGATCGCGTGCCTAGAGTTAGCAAGGTCTATCCTCAGCGTGAGGAGGAGGAAGAGTCGTCCGAAGAAGAGAACGAACCCGAGAAAGAAGCGACAGTGCCACCCGCAACCAGTGAAGACGAAGAATCTGATCACATACCGGTCGTACCGAAGAGCAGGAAACCGCGCACGGTCATTCCCGTTGGCCGTAACGGACTGAGGAAACGGCGCCTCATCAAAAGTCGGACGACAACGGATGCTAAGGGGTATATGCGTACGTCGTCCCGCGAAGCCTCACGAGACTATTGCTTGACACTGCATTGTAGAGACGGAAGACTATTCGTCGTACGAGTCTGTTGAGGAAGCGGAGGAAGCAGAGACCAAGCCCAGGGGCAAGGGAAGGGGAACGAAGAAAGTCTCGGAGCGCAAGGTCGAGGAGGTTAAACCAAAGGTGGTGGTTAAACAGGAGAGTGTTGGGAAGCTCAAAGCAAAACCCGCTCCAAAGCCCAGAGGAGGGGCTCCCAAGCGCGGGGGACTGTTGAACTTCTTTGGTCCGGAGAGAGGAAAGAAATGAAGCACGATGTAGAACTCGCTCCTTTTGATGTTTGACGATGCCCTGTCACGATCATGATTTCGTTCATGGGTTTCGAGCCCAACTGCAATGATTCGGCGTTATAGCTGAAGTATCGGTTCAGTGGTCTAATGGTTATGATTTCTGTCTCACACACAGAAGGTTCCCAGTTCGATCCTGGGCTGAACCACACTTTTTGTTGATTTTCTTCAATTAACCCTCTGAATCATCTGTTCGACCATTTACATTCACCTTGGGTCTTGGTCGATGTGGCTTTCGTGCTGATCGCGAATCCAGGTAATACTGGATGCACCAACGAAGGTAGTGTGATCCTGGTGTGGTCACTCAAATCGCGCAAGTTCTTGCGGCGCTGCGCGTTTCTTTCTCTTGTTAAAAAACAGGGGACGTTACAGATGTGACTTGGGTATATGCACTCCAGGAATCGGATGGAGCATCTTATTTCGTCCAATGCTTATACTCCCTGCCTGAAGTCCAAAATTGGTCCTTGAAGGAAACATTCATATCATATCTAGTTCCAACAAGCGCGTTGTATTTGGGCGTGCAAAAAAGCGTGGGCGAAACAGATCTAATTCTACCACCCTGCGACATCTGCGGCGTGTTCAACGTCAAGCATATCGTTGATGTTTACACATCGGATCCCGATCGTATACATCGCCCGATGTAAAATGCAAGAATGCCCCTCATGCCGACACAGGCCCTATGTTTCTTCTTTTTGTGCGACTTCTTGGGTGCGCCGGGTGCAGACACAGGCGTCCGTGACCTCGATTCCTTGAGGTCATCTTTGTTTTACACGTGCTCAATCCCTCGTTTCTAACGATCAAACACAAACGTAGCATTGAGCAAGAGCGACAGCTAAGAAAAGAAAGGATGTCTTACCTTTCCCCTCTCCTGCGACTTCCTTCGACTTCCCCTCCCGTTGCGCATGAGCGCTAGCCTCCGCCTCCTTCTCAATCATCCTCCAAGGTGTAGCTCAGCTTTGGTGAAGTTCGTTTTTGTAAATTCGTTGCGCGGTACATCGAGACTGTGGACGAGTGACTTGGAACTCGAATCACTACCTTCCAGCCTGAGAAGCATTGCCGCCAAACTTGCCCAGTCGTTGGTGGACGGGTTCGGAAGTAAATTGCTAGATCCGTGGACCGTCTGAATATCGCGTACAATACCATCCTAGGAGTTTCAGTAGCACTGTATTGGGAAAGGGGAAGGGTGGGTGAGCTGCGTTTTTCTAGAGATCGAGACGATCGAGATTTTGCCTTGGGCTGTACTGGTCCTTGATATTACGCGCGATAGGTTCGCAGGCCATTAAGTGTATAATCGCGGGAACGAAACAGGAATCAGCCTTGTTCATGCACGAGTTCCCGAGGCGACCATTGGAGAAGGGAATCTGGACGAGTTCATAAGACTACGCTGACAACTAACCAAATTCGAACACACACACCTCATCTGCGGACGCTCAACAGAGGAAGACTCGAAGCCGGCCATCCAATCCAATACCGCTGACATCGTCGGACGTTCCAGAGGATCATCGGCCATCAGCTGCCGAGCAATACTGCAAGGAACTCTTTCTCCATTGTGGATCTCCCATAGCGCAAAGTCAACTCTTCCAATGTCTTCCCGGATGATCAACTGTCAGCGCGAATCGGATCGCAGTAAGAATTCTCCGCGAGAACTTCGGGTGGCGTGACGAACTCAGAGATACCAAAATTGATTACCGATAGACGACCGCCATCAGGATGAATGAGCACGTTGACAAGTTTGATGTCCAGGTGGGCGACGCCGTGCTAGTGCATAAACGCGACACCTTCGACGAGCTGTTTCACAGCCGACCACATGTGGGCATCTAGTGCATTAAGAGCAACGAGATAACACCCTCCAGAGGAACTATAGATGACGAAACCCCCTGAACGAGGAGTCCACACTTGAAGGCTGGTAATGGTATGGTTCTCCAGAAAGATGAGGTTTGGGAAGTACTGCGATATTGCCGCCTCGCGTTCTTGTCTCGTAAATTTGAGGAACCCTCGTGCGAAAGCATTAGACTCGCGAGTATCATGGCCACATTATCGAACTAGAGAGGGTTCACATAAGGAAGAACTGGATGGATACCAAGGAACTTACTCCGTGGAGACTCATCTCTACCCTATAACCCATTTCAGTTTTAGACGCTCCTGGATTTCAGAGCGATCTGTAAATAGAGACTGTCCCGCACGACACTGACCACGTGGTTGGGTATCTTCCGGAATTGGGTCCAACATTCCAGATTGCTTTTGTCCCCTGATCAGCGGCGTCGGAATATATATACGTTATCACTCACCTTTGGGAGTCGCAATGATCAAGCAGATGTATTTTTTGCACAGGCATTCGTCACTTGCCAGATCTTCGACGAGCTCGAAATTCCCTATCTTGATCCAATCACCATACGCTTTCAAGCACGCTCTCACAGGATCCTCCTTGTTGGCGCGTATCAGCAATGGATGCAGTCGGCGAGGAGAGGAGCGAGGCTCTTCGGGTAGTCTGGTGACCAGACTACTCTTCGGGGTGAACGGGTGCTCCAGGAGAAACTCAAGTAGAGTACAG
>JBBPRX010000778.1:0-11757 GCA_038093195.1 Boletus fagicola | reverse complement strand
CGTCTGCGTTCAACAACCCGCCAGCGGAGCGTCGATTTGGCAAAATCCAAGCCATCCAAGTTGGTAGTAGACGAACCCTTGAAAAAGGCACGCGCCCGCCCGGCCTTGAAATTTGCTAACATCTTCTCATCACCCGGTCGTCGTTCTCAGCCTATTCAGAACTTGAGGAGCATCGTCGGAGCCGGAAAGAATGAACGACATCCTGGGAACAATGGTATTGGCCCGCGGCGCAGTACGCGGTTGTTGAGTGGTACTATGAACAAACAAACTGGCAAGGTCAGATTCTCCTCATGTCATTACATGAAGTCGTCGATTTCTCATGCATATGCTGACTTATTCACTTTTACTGCAGCATCCACCGTTGCGGGAGCGTCGACGCCAAAATGCGACCTCACGGTCGCGTTCAATAGGGTCTGATCCCGATGAAGACACTGTTGCTGTTGCAGATGTGGCATCTTCTACCTCGCCAGCATCAAATGCCCAATCACCTCACTCCGATACTTCCCCAGCGCCCAGCCATTGGACTACTGCTCATGAGCTAGCTGCTCAAGAGACTTATGAACAAGAGATGGCCGACTACTATATCTACGATCTCATGCGACGATTCGCGCGGGCCACTAGAGCGATGTCTGTTTATGATTGTTATTCTTGTCTAATGGAACTCGAACACATGCCTTCTGCACACCAGCAATCATCGTGGGTGTTGTCCATGGTCGGCCGGGCTCACTATGAGCGATTGGAGTATGCTTCTGTACGTAATCCGGTTGCCGCGTTCTGTTTCACGCGGTTCATTTTTCTCACCCAACACCGTAACTTACGTGCATCCCTAGGCTGAACGGGCTTTCAGGGCGGCTCGTGCGCTGGAACCTTATCGGGTCTCTGATATGGAAGTGTATTCGACCCTCCTATGGCATCTGCAACAGAACGTGCAACTTTCCTTTTTAGCCCAGGAACTGATGAGTATCAATCCGCATTCACCGCAGGCGTGGATTGCCGCTGGAAACTTGTTTTCGCTTCAAAAAGAGCGTTCACAGGCCTTGTCATGTTTTCGACGTGCAGCTGAGTTGGACCCAAGCTGTGCATACGCGTTCACATTGAGTGGACATGAGTCAATCGACGAAGACGTTGATAAGGCAATTTCGTTTTTTCAAACCGCATTACGTGCCGACCAACGACATTATAATGCCTGGTAAGTGTGAAGTAGTAGATACAACATCCATTCACTTCTCTTTGGAAGGGTGGTCAGGCTCATTATTACATCAATGATAGGTATGGCCTAGGGACTTGTTATCTGCGAACGAACAAAATCCGACTCGCGGAATATCATTACCGCAAGGCGCTCGAGATACACCCTCAAAATGCAGTGCTTCTCGGATGCGTGGGGATGGTGAGCCAATTTCATCCGCGCTCGCTGATAAGGGAGCTGCTCGCCGTCGTTTGGTTGACGTGTGTATCACAGGCTGTAGAACGTCGCGGAGACAGGAATGCAGCTTACAGTCTATTTGACCAAGCTGTGCGACTGGCCCCCGACAATGCGCTGGTTCGCTATCGACGAGCGAAAATGCTGATTTCACTGAAGCGATACAAGGTAGGCCGAGACGGCGGAGTGTTTATTGGATGACGAAATTTCTTATCTATGGTGTACAGGAGGCGATTTCAGATTTGCAAAAGCTTCGCGATAGCTCGCCCGAGGAATCGAATGTCGTCTTCCAGCTTGCCAAGGTTTATCGACTGGTCGGAGATGAGGCGAAATCCGCGCAGTGGCTCGCGGTTGCGCGTGACATATCTCCGAAAAGCGTCAACAAGCTGAAAAAACTTATTGACACTGTCAAGGACGACGGAGATTCAGATCATATGGACGAGGGCTGACGAGTCATGTTTTATGATATGTTTCCAAGTGAATATGACACGATGGCGCGGCATTCTCGCGTGACATGTAATTATTGGGGGTGTTGTGTCTTGTTTGCAATGTGGCTGTGTGAGGGGCTTCGTTCCGAGGTGATCACGGTTTTGAGTCACAACAAAATCTCGGTATTTCAAAAATTCCTATATAAACACCTCTCCCCGTCCGACCTCCCCTCGCCCTCTTTTCTCCCCCCAACACCATGTCCTCGCAATAAACCCCTTACCACTCCAGTCGTCCCTCGCTGCCCTCCCTCCCCTCGTCGCGTACACCCCGCGAACGCACGTTGGCCCCTCCCGAACTATGGTCAACAAACTCGCCCGTAAATCCAACAACGGCACCATCCTGTTCGAGCCTTTCATCGTATACCGCATACACCGGCGAATCCACTCTCAACCCTGGTCTGTCTTTCCCGAATCCCACCAGCTCGAGTCTGACATCACGTCACACGACAGATACTACACATTTCTGCGACAACCACCCCTCTTCTCACTTCGCGCAGATGTCGGCAGCGCATGCCACCCTGTTCACAATGGCCCACAACAAATTGCATACCGCTGTAGGTGGCAAGGACAACTGTAACCTTCACCGCTGGGTTCTCCTTAAAAATTCGGTTTTTCGCTCACAATCTCCCCCCACACCATCCGCATTGAACGGTCCATCCAGTCCCGTGTGTGTATGTTCTGAAGGTGTAGCAGACGACGACGAAGACGGTGGTGAATTGGAAGAGTCGGACTCATTCATGTTCCCCGACGCCAGCAAACTTATCCCTCGAGGTGACGCTGACATGACCGTTTCTGAAGCCGAATGGCTCGATTCCCTCCTGGAAACCCTTTGCGAAGGTGAACAGGACGAGTTCTGCGCAGGTTCGGACGTTCAAGGTTCAGTTGCTGTGGAGGAAGATGACGACACATCTCTGAGCCCCTTGACGTCTCCCATGTCGTCTTCCGACGATCTTCTGAATCATCAGACGCCATATTCCACGTCAACTGCCGTTCCATATCCTGTTCCGTATCCACCCTTCCATCCACCACTCGTTCACCCGTATGAACTCGGTCCTGTCATCGAGTCTCCATTGATTTCTCCCCCACCGGCATATGATTCTCTCTCGCGTTACGACATGGAGGAGCTGGACGATCTTTCCGTGCCAGAAGCAATAGAGGATACTTCTGACGATGAATCCGACGTTCTCTCGACACCGTCGCTCGGCCGGTCCTCCCACCTCTTTTTCGGAACCTCACTTTCAGGGGAACGTAGACAGCAGCGGTCTCAGCTGGACGTATACATTCGCACGACAGGTTCGGTATTTGATCGTTTTGAGCTTGACCCTCTCCCATTCCCTGATGAAGACAACTTCAATTCGTATAATGTCTACGAAGAGTGCTAGCTAGTGGTGCTATGTCTACCGTATAATTCATGTTTGTCAGTATCGCTATTTGTTGATATGCTAGTTTGACTTGTATTTTAGATTTTTCACTCGCAGGCAGTATAGACGCATCATGTTTGATCCCAGTCCGAAAACGGCAGAATCTCCCAGAATGCGCCACCCTGGAGTGATAATGGGGCTCGGCTGACATACTGTACGCAAAGGTTGTTAAATGCACCTGGAAACGCCCCTGACGTGGGAAGGGCGCGACACTCCACAAAGGGTGCTAGCGCCCCGAAATTTATCGTGGGATCAGCCGGAGCAGTGGTTGCCAATTGTTCGACCTACCCAATCTCATTAAGCATGGTGTTTCCCTTTCTAGCTTGGATGCCGTGTTGCTGTAGAGCCACGTCAGACACTCCCCATCTCGCCCAAGCGTACACACCCACTTGTCGACATAGTCGCTGAAGCGGTTCGCAAGAAAAACGATGTTGCACAGGCCTTCAACCGTCCAGTTCGCGCGAATGACCATCTCATACAGCTTCAATTCACAGTGCGGCATGTACAGGACCGTGGGACAGTCCAACGAATGTTCGGCCCCCTGTAGACCCTGTTATTGGTTTGAAATTGGAGCCCAGAGAGTTCGCTTGCCTGGACATGATCAAGACACCGCATTCCCAGGGTCTGGAACAGTTGCCTGTCTGCATCCGTGAATACAGGATCATACACGGAAACAGCGCCGGCGTCCTGTAGCATGAGACTCCTCAGGGGAAAATAACCATAAACAGTTTCTGGATCCACGCACAACGTCTGGAGAGGCGCACAGATAACTGAGCAAGGCGAGTTGTGCACGCGCGTCTCGAGATGAAGACGGGCTTCCCAATCCAAGACACAGCACTTTTCGAGGTTTAATACACATATCACGGAGTGCCTCGTGGAATATCTCTTTCGTCCAGAAAATAAGAAACTCTGTGGAATGCAGAACGGACTCAATAGCATGAATACGTACCTTTGCAGCCTAGTGACCAGCCCCCATCAGTCTTGAGCTCTTCTTTGACGCGTGTCAAAAGATCGGACGGCGTTGCAGCATCCCCCCTGTCCTTCCCTTTTCGCTTCTTGCGTGGATTGACTCGAGTGAATGAGTCATACACGAACGAACTGCGTTCTGAACCCTGCATGAACACGTTGTATACAACCCGAGTCCACGAAGCTGTCGGTTCGGGAAAAGCTGTGAAGATTGCCGATCGTTGAACACTCCGATCAAGTTGCCCTCAAACATTCAAGTTCTTACATGATTGTCCGCTGATTACTTGTTCGTACGTGGACACCACCGTCGAAGCTTAAGGCTTCGCCGCGCGCCGGAAGCGGAAATGCTCCGAGTCAGAACGACAGCTTTTGATACCATAATCCACACGGATCCTGCGCAAATAGCAACCTCGCGCCAAAAATGACAGCAGGCGCAATCGATTTACGGACATCATGGGACCGAGATACTTCCTAGATCGTCTGAATCGCCCACAAGTCGTCTCCCAAATGCGTCGCGATCTCCACACCAACTCCCTTGTTGACTTTGCGCATTTCTTCTGTGCCCAACTTTGTAATCCCGACTGCCACAGCATGTTCTTTTCCTTCGGCGTGGACCGCAACGAGTGAATTGGCAAGGATCTCAGATTCCGCTGGGGGAAGATAGCCGCCGGCGGACGTGAGGCCAGGACACATCATGTGCGCCCCCGCAAGCAGGAAGCGTATTGCACCGCGATCTACGCCAACTTTGGGCAGTAAAAACGGATCTACGTTGTGTGCGTCTGAGCAATCTGGGGGGCTAGGTCGGAAGAGGTGTGACTTACACTTGTGGAGTAATCGAAGGGTAGGGAAGAAGGGGCCATCGAAGTGTTGAAAAAATAACGGTTCACTGTTGACGGTATATATCGAGATGTGTTCTCTGCTGTCTTGTCGGGTGGGTTCACGATGAGGTATTACGGAGATCGGTGAAAGAGACACGGACCATTTTACATGAGTTAAAGACTCTTTCTTTGGCCATATCTGTTCGAGAATTTCAGGTTGTAACTTCCATTGTGCAAGCACCGCAGTCCGGATCGATCGTTGGACAGAGGATTTGGGTGGTGTCTGGCTTGCTATATCGGTGGATGGCGAGAACCTGGGAGTGCAATCAGCTGTCTGTTCTGTATCTTAGGCAACCAAGGTAGTATACTTTTTGAACATGGTGGTGGTCGACTGAGCGGTAGGTCTAGTATCTACTATCTTATCAAGGCATGACATCCGAGTTGGGCTTCACCTAATATTCTACATTATTTTGATACCTTCCATGACCTATACTATTACATTAGATGTGAAGCTGCGAAGAGACATCGATAGCAGAGTGAGGTGTTGGGGGAAGTTGATGAAATGAAGATAGTTCAAGGTCTGGAGTAAAATGAGGGAAGCATGCACTCGTGTCAGAGAAACAAACAAAAGGTGTGCAAAAGAGATGAGAGAAAAAACGATGATGTACAAGTACTCTCTATGAAATATCCTCATCCTTGTCTTCTAATTGCGATGGCTTCAACAAGCCGGGTACACGCATCGCGAGTTCTCGTTCTGCTTGCGCCTTCATCAGTGCCTCGGCCTCCTTCTCCTCGAGGTAGAGTTCAGCGTTATCGCCAGAAGAGAATTCTTTAAGCTGGATGAGGAAGTCACGCAATGCAAGCTTGAATCGGTTGATGTCGCTGTGGAATTCTCCTAGTCCAGTAACGAATACTTGGACTTGAGTACTGCAGCCCGGTTAGCGCAGAAATATCACTGCCAACAGTAGACCTACTTGTGGACATGAGGGAATGCTGTCTTGAGCAGATTTGCGCAATACTCCTTGAGGAACAACGAGTTGGACATGTTCGCATCAGCCACCTGTGCCGGATTGAATAACGGAGACTGGATTTGGTTTGTCTCGACAAGCTGGAACATCCGTGCAAGCAGGAGACTCTGAAGTTTGAAGCCACTCTTGTGGTCGGCATCCGTAAGGACAAAGAAGATATCCTGTAAGATGCTCAGGAAGTATTGCTGGAAGAAGGCGTTCCTAACAGCCGGCTCTGCGCTTGCAAAGTTGTTGACTACCTCGAGACACACTAGGCGGCTTCAACACAGGGGCTCGCAAATGTGTGTATCAACTTACAGTTTAGGCCCGTGTCCGCGATATCCCGCATGGTATGCTTGATAGCCCAGATGATACTGTCCATGAACAGCTTGAATTGAGTCGGTGGTATTCCGAGAAGAGCTGTAACGAGGTCTTAAAGACGGCGCGGAAGCAAAAAGGTCACCACGCCTACCAGGGAAGCAGCTGAGATTGATGGCTCTGAGTAGCTTGAAGAAGCCAACACGATGCTCCGGAAATTCAGCGAAGTCTTGGTTTATCATATTGAGTGTGGGTTCAAAGACAGCGTCAAGAATAGCGGGAACTTGGGGTGTAAGGAGAGGCTGAAATCACCAGAAAACTCAGCGACCGCCCTCTGATCATGAAAAAGAACTTACACCGAGGCGGCCAGTAATCGTTGCCATCACATTAAGAACTTCAGCATCCCGCGCAGTAGGCACGTTACGGTGATAGTCCCCAAGAATAGCGTCCAGGAGTGGCGGCATAAAATTGGCATTAACGGCATCTAGGTCTTCCGCCTTCTTGATGTATGTCTCCATCAGCTTCAGAATCTCCTTCTTTACCGTCCGCAGTTGACGAATCTTGGGAGTCTTGGTCGCAATCACGCCTGATAAAAGTTGTCAGCAGGACCAACACAAGTGCAATATTAATGCTGACCTTCTCGTGCAACCGTCTCGCTAATGATGCCGCTGACGGCCTTGTAGAGACCAAGCATATCCAGAAATATACGACCAACTTGGGGCAAGTAAAAACTACCGATGGAGGTGCACGCGGAAACATTGGTTTTCAACACGTTCGAGAGGATTTTAATGTTATCAAGGTTACTCAACACGTCGATGTTCTGCGCCGCTTGTGCCATCAAAGAGTCCCACTCCAAAAACCGAATCAGTCAGCAGACACAAGAGATGGAAGGAGTACTTACAGCGTTGTTGGGCAATTCCATCAGTTTTGCGATCAATTTCTCTTGCTGAGGTTTGTTTGGCTGAGCAGAAATCATGTACCCGACTGCCTCGTAGAACGTGTGTACCTTCAAAGAGTTCGTGTCAGTTCATGAAACACGGGGCTGAGAGACATGTATATATACTTGTTGAGGTGACAAGTCAACAGTGATTCTGTGCAACAGCCGTAAAATTTCATCAACAAACGGTTCTTGCTCCCCCGATTGTTGCATGACGAAATGTCGACGGCACTTCTGAGCAATCTTGATAAAAGTATCACATGCCATGTCTTGAACACCTGCAGGTCAATCGTTCAAAGTAAGCTTAAGAAAGGTGTTTCACATGCGGCGCTTACCTTCGTGCGTTTCATGCATGAATTCGAACAGCTTGTTGACTACGGTCTTCAAGAACTTCCAGTGAGCCTTGAGGAAGCGCGGATATTGTCCGACGATATACATGATGTCTGACGCGACGACAGCTTTATTGTCCTTTCCTCGCTTGATCTCGCATAATCCAAGCAAGTCCTTGATCACGGTCACGAGGAATCGCTTCTCAGTCTCCTCGTCTAGAATAAACTCGTCAGCCAAGCAAGACTAATACAGACGGATAACGACTCACTCATAGCTCCGGAGATGCTACCAATTGCCCAGCAGAGTGTGTTCAAGTTCTGCCAGCTCCATTCTGAGCCGTCGACTTGCTTGGCTAACTTTTCCGTCAAGATGTTTTCTGTGTCAACGACGTCTAGATGGGTGAGATACACCAAAAGTTCACGCATCTGCTTGTAAAGAACGATGGTGTCAATCTCTTTCATAAACTCCCGGACAATTTCGCCTTCATCATTTTCAACGATGAGAACCTGAGGTTCGATTAGAGAATATGGGTGGAGAAAAAGAAGGTTCGCACTTCTTCTGGCTTGACCATCCGCTCAATGACAACAAGACGCAGGTTGCTCAAAACATCACTGTAGATGTTCTTCCGCAAGGACATCCCGTTAAGCATGTTGCCAGTTCCATTCCCAAGACTCAGGCCCATGAGTAAACCGCTGTCTCCAATGGGCAGCGCCTGGATCTCGTCGTAGAGCTCCGCCACAAGTTTCGACCAGTATTCGAGCGTGATCTTGAATATTTCACGTTCATCGACTTGTGATACCTTGACCATGTATAGGTGGGCATTCAGCAATACGTCGCGATTTGCTTCTGTTTCGACGGTTCGAAGATGGCTGGATAGGAAATTACTTAGGAATAGTGCAAGGTTGAGGACAAGTTCTTGACCAGAGTCGGATGCGGATGCGTAGGCGGCGGCGATGTTGGTTGAAGGGGGGATCATACGGTTTACGGATGTCATGACCATAGCAAACAATATCACGAATTTGGGATCATACTCTGGCCCCACGTTAAGGCCAGCGATTTCAGCCAAGCACTTCAGAGTCACGTTACGAAATTCGGGAGCTTCGAGGAACTACGCAGACATTAGTATAGAAGAGGAGCAGACGAAGGGACACCCACGCGGTTGAGTAGAAGATCGATGATGGTGGTCTCGAAGATATAACCGAGAGGTATCCAGTTCAAGAATCTCAAGAGCGTCTCTAGAGTAGCCTTGATTAGACTCGTTTTCTGTGCCTCCTCAAGGACCTCGGAGCAGAGCTTGAAGATCTCGCTAAACTCGCCGCACATCTGATTTTTGAGATTCTTAATCTTTGTCTGGGTCATTTGTTCCGCGGAATAGTCAAACACCTCCTCAGACAGAATACGCAAGATGACCATGTTGTTTTCGCATAGCGAGAGATTGGTTTTGGAGGACTCGACGAGTTCGGTTATAAAAGTTGGCCAATTATGTGGCCATTCTTGCTTCAGAATCTGGAGATGATAGGATGCATGAACGAAAAAAAAATTATCCGGGACAGAATCTCACCTGGACCAGGGCGAGGTTGAGTTTGTTGATGAATGTCTTTTCCTTCCGCATAGTGATCTCGTCCGAAGCCACCTTGACAGTTATACCGACGACGAAGTTCCTGATGCCTAAACACGATATGAGTGGCGCGTCAGACGAGGAGGAGATAGCGGATACCTTGCCGCTGACCATCAGGAAGGGTTTTCCAGCGTGTGGTGATGAGCTTCTCAAGGATCTGGAGACCGATGTACTAAACAGAGACGATGAGATGGGTCACGCGCACGTGGATTGATGCAAACCTTTGACTGTTGAAAAGACGATCTCTCCATTATCTCCGGAACTCTCGTCCATGCATCCGGATGTTCTTCCAACTGAGTGAGGACCTGCTGAGCCATTTGTTGCTGGGAAGAGGTTAGGGCGATAGAGAATGAGGAAGACGAATTGAGAGGCAGACCTCCTGACCGCGACCGGTGTAAAAGGCTATTGCGACCTTGTCCAGGAGGGAGACATCGAACTCCTTGGAGAAGTCAAGTAGGCCCTGGGGATGGAAGATGAACATGGATGGAGATCCGGAGAGAAGGGCGGCGCATACAGACCTCCATGGCTGACATGTGTGGGGTCTTGAAGCAAGACTGGAGATGGCAGTCAGCACCGACGACGACGAGAAAGAGAGAAAGATCGTGGACGACGACGACGATCTTGGGCAGAGGGTCATCTAATCGTATTACGTAATACGTATCACACGTTCAGGTATGTGTTAGTCCGCTCGCCATCCTCACCGACCTTGTCCTCACCCGGCACCGCTCACTGTCCATCGCTCAGATTGTTCAGAACTGAGCGCATATATGCGTGCATAAAACTGGGTCTCGACGTCGTGCAACACGATGACGAGCCTAGTCTAATGAGTGTCTCCTTCTTTCAACTCCGCGAATATCATTAATCACCCCTAGAGACCCGAGGCTAGAGCCGCCCCTCGTCCCGACCACCATGTCAGATAGCGAGCACGAGTCAGACAGTCCCCTCTCCCAGTTCTCTATCGAGGATGACGAAATAATATGGACGCATGCCTCTTTCAGCGACACCGATTTCGTTGTCCTACACCATCCTCTCCTTGACGCCCGTTCTCTCCCGTCCACCCTCTCGGACTTCACGGGACACCCTGGCTCGGACGGTGACCTATCCTCGGCACTCGACAGACTCTCCTTGTGCAATCATGACTCTTCTGTCGACAGCTCGTCCACCAGTGCAGAGTCGGATAGTGACCATGCTCCCTCTGCGAACCAAACCCACATTGACAAACTCGTGAGGGGTAGAGCTTCCAGGAAAGCAAAACGTCGAGCCCAGTCGTCAAGCACCACTTCCGCCAGCTCCGAGTACCATAGTGGAGCTAGCACACCTACTGCATCTTATGATGAAGCCTCTGCTTTTATAACCCGGTGTGTCCCGTAACCACCTACATGGATTGTCCAAAGCAATTGAGGTCGTTTCTCAGTTTCATTTCTTCTCCGGCCAAGGGAAACGATGCAGAACTCGACATGCTGCGCGCGCTCATAATCGAACTTGGCCTTCGTTCCCCCAATGCTTCAGACCTCCCGTGCACGCTCACTTCCGCTCGTAAGCTGCTCAAGGCAGAAGCCCATATCAACATCAAAGAATATGTTGCCACACGCCACAAGGGCCAATCGGCTCTCCAAGAGATCCTCAAACCCAGCAGGAATGCGCTTCGTAAAGACATTAGAAAGGGAAATAGGGCTTCACTGCAATGGGTCAAACAGCAAGGACTGCAGGTATTGCTCGTCACTTGCTTCACATGATTTTTTTCGTCTGCTTTCGCATTGACCCGCATGGGTACCGACTCGAACTCATCGGATGTGTACAAGTATTTATGTGGGGCGCATGTGTACATTACTGTAAATGTTGCTGTGGTTGAGACGCTCACTTTCCCCAATTTGATAACAATAATGTGATAAATGTTGTGTAGGACATACACTCCGAGGTATAAGGCATTACATGCCAGTAATTGTGACAGCAACAAACGCAAAATCAGATCGTATAAGTTCCACAGAGGCTCGCTCTGGGAAGGAATGGAAGAAAAGGACAAACCAGAACATCATCGAACATGACCTTCCCGAATAAGATTACTCGATTTTGACCGCCGCAGAGAGCAGGGTGCCAATTTCAATCAAGATGTCGTTTATAACAAAGATGTTCTGGGGGTTGTTCGAACTAGGAGGCACGGCTCCTCCAGTCGGGACTGCCAACCCGCTGGTCAAGCCAGTACTCAAGTTGACCAAGGAAGTAGCGGAAGAAGTGGTCGAGGTGGAAGAAGTGGAAGAAGTGGTCGAGGTCGTGGAAGTTGTAGGAGGGGGGGTATAAGCTGGGGTACTCGAGGTCGTGGGAGGGGGAGTATAGTCTGGGGTACTCGAGGTCGTAGGTGGAGGGGGCGTATAGTCTGGGGTAGAGGTTGTAGCTGGCGGTTCCCAAGTGGTACTGGGAGGTGTCCAGGTCGATG
>JBBPRX010000777.1:0-11758 GCA_038093195.1 Boletus fagicola | reverse complement strand
CTATCCCTGCTCCCCTCGACGATCCGACTGATATATCACCACGTTGTCGCTCACAGGTTCACTCAGCCACCCAATCCAGCTGATATACATATCACACAAAAGGGAGCTGGGAGAGCAGAGCGAGATACGGAAGGAGCCATGCGGCATACTCCTGGGAGAACACCGTCCAGCTGAATGGCTTCTGGCCTCCTCCACAGTAGTCAACACAGCCAGCGTACGAAAGTGCAGTGGCTACGTCTGTTGAGCTGGGGAAGGCGACAATGGATGAGCCTTTGCTTGTACGGAGCAGCGAAATAGCGGTTGTATTCGAAATGTTCAAGCTTGAAACGCAATCCTGACTAAGCGGGTCCACGGCACAGCTTGTCACATCTGCCAAGCACTGCGAGAGATTGACTGCGTCCGAGTCAATCGGGTACAATGTCACTAAGACAAGTAAGATGTAGGCTTCAAAAGGTACATGTATCAGATAGATGTAGGGTGGAAAGTGTGATATTTTACCTTTCCATTGGTATAGCGGCATATGGGGCGCTGAGGATGGATAACACTAATCCGACGATAGCCCGTATATAAGTGATAAGGTGTGGCTGCGCGGAATCCGCCTCTACAGCACTACACATTTGTGAGGCGGGTAAGAATGTTTGGCAGAACCTGAACGTTTGAACCTGAATGGAGATTGTCGATCGTTTTTGGGGAGCATGCCCAGCTGTCACTCTACACCGCATCTGCCGCTGTCCCTCGGCAACAGTAATGGGCAAGAGCCATCTCGCAGTGCGCAGTTAAAAATGCAACGTAAAGGTCGCAAGCATTTTCCATCGGATCCCGCATGACCTGTAAAATGCGATTCGGCGCCGCAATCACTAACACATTATTTACCGACCACTGACGGGCGCGCGAATGCGAAGGAGCAATCAGTTCAATCCGTGGGGTCTGACTTGGGTGGCGCTTGACAGGAAACACCTAACCATCCCCCAAGATAAACGATAATAATTAGGTGGTAGCCTAAAACCTGTTGAGGGACACCAAAAGAGCGTGAAGGGAATGTGCCGTTGATTGAGCAGAGAAGGGAAGCGGATACCGTGACCTCCCACAGTAGTATAACTGCCCAGCAAGAACCGCACTCGTCGATTAAGTATAATGGTCACCAAAACTGGACAAAGATTAGAAGGGTGGGGGTAAGTCCTCGGAGCCAGTCGCCATCACTGACGACATTGCCCTAATGATTGTGGAACTATCCAGTGAAAATAGACCTAGAAAGAGTCATGCATAGGTCAGTTGACGGCGGCGGTGAATGCTGTGTGGGTAAATAACAAGATGCTGAGAAGGATCCCCTGCATTGGTATGAGACTCGCCGGAACACTCGAAGCTGGTTGAGGGAGGCGAGCGACCTGGGACGATTCTGATACGGGATAGCCTCGCGTCGTAGCTAGATCATATCAGACGAAAACGACAGCCAAGACAATATCATGCAACATATAGTCGCCGGATTAGTCGAGGTCAGGCTCCTACCCACCGCTAGGTCGAGAGAGAGAGGCGGATGAGGAAGAGGCTTCAGCGCTTCAGCGGTGGCTGCGCAATATTTGACAATGTTTTCTTCTGTAAACAAGGTTTCTGCCGCAGTTCGGCCGTATTATTACATAACATATCTAGTGTTTTCCCTAACCAGATTCAAGACCTTGCAATGGCGAACACTAGGATTTGGATATTACTCGCTTGCGCTTCCGCACAACTGAAGACGATTCATTTCCACAAGAACGGCTGCTTGATACATATGCATACAATGCGGACATTCGTTTGTCACTTGTCCTTACTCAGGCTTTGTCGTATGCTGGCGTGTCACCGAATAACAGAGACACCGCCTGGCTAGGGTACCGATCACCATCCAACACAGCCTCTTCAGCAATTGCTCGCACTTTCTGGACCACCTTTGGGGCAAGTGTGATGCGAGCAGCTGCCAAGTTCTCCTCGAGATACTGTTCATGTACGTTCTGATCAAGATGCAAAACGAAAAATTATACTTTTGCACCCACCTTGATTTTTTTGGTTCCAGGAATAGGGATAATGTCTTCCCCCTGAGCAAGGAGCCACGCGAGCGCGACTTGCCCTGCCGTCGCGTTGTACTCTTTTCCAACATTTTGGAGCTCTTCCACCAGCTTCAAGATCTTGGGGAAGTTTTCCTTCGAGTACCTGCATATCAATCATCCGAGATGAAGGGCATCCTTCCCTGAGTAGATTCTGGGGCCAACCCTGCCGTGGAACTAACCTTGGGATGAATCGCCTGAAATCTCCTTCTTCAAAATCATCGGGAGATTTCTGTCAAATAATCCCAATCAGTACTCCATCAAAACTTCAAGTATCAGGGAGATTGATGTTGCAGCGTCGCAAACTTTGTTGGCACTTACATATCTACCAGTCAACAAACCTCTTCCGAGTGGTGAGTAAGCAATTATCTTGATGCCCAGCTCTCTCGCGGTCTTCAGCACCTCATTCTTCTCGATTTCGAGCTCGAAAGGTGAATACTCGAGTTGAACCGCAGTGATTGGGTGAATGGCACTTGCGCGGCGTAAAGTATTTGCACTGCATTCAGAGAGACCGAGGTATTTGACCTTCCCTTGCCTGTAGCATGGGAATATGGCTAAGAATACCACAGCCTGAGCCATGAGACAGTATTACGCACTCGACGAACTTGGCCATGGCACCAACCGTCACCTACACGCAAGAAAGTAGACATATCAGTGGTTAATGTTAGCTATGCATGTACTCCATCACTTACTTCAATGGGTACCTCAGGGTCAGGACTATTCGTAACAGGTTAGCATCACCGGTTACCGCGAGAAGGACCCATCGACCGAGGGAGCAAGAGACTTACCGGTGAAGATAATAAAGATCTACATAGGTCACCCCCAAACGCTGGAGAGACCTATTGAATGATTCCTCCACATTTTGGGCGGATCCGTCTACGCCATGCTTTGTCGGCCTGTCACGGACGATACCGAACTTGGTAGCGAGGAAGATCTGGTCGCGTTTACCAGTCTTTTTGAACCTAAGAAGTGAATTTCGAGTCAATCATATGGAGTCTTGTAAGTGTGAGTGGGGAAAGATACATAGGACGTCACCGGCTTGTGCATGTACTCACCATTTTCCAATCAGCTCCTCGCTATCACCGTAGATATTGGCAGTGTCCCAGAACGTGCAACCGCTCTGGAAAGCAGCATCGAGGACCTGGCATCATATCGATTGAGATAAGCAATACGACAGGGTTAAAATGTATGTAGAGCTGGATCATCCCCCGTGATCGATACCAACCTTCAATCTTTCTTCATCTGGCTCAATATCCCCATAGTAAGCAGAGATACCCATGGCACCAAAGCCGATGGCGGAAACAGGAGTGTTGTCTTTACCGATCTTACGAGTAGGGTAAGCCATTGTGTACAGGATATTTCAGATCCTAGGTGCCCAAGTTGCGAGAGTGTACTTGCGGGTTGCAGGAAAGATGGTCCGACATTCCAGATTATATATAAGTATGCAAGTAAATAGTCGGTCATCGGAAGTACTAATGATTGTGAATCAAGTTGTGAATACTGCTGACATAAATTTCGTTAGGGTACTAGACTTATACCGTGCCGCTGTGTATCGTCGAGCACGGATAAATTTAAGATGAGCGTGTTGGGATTCAGCTCCATGCCGATCATGCCGAGGTGGAGACAACTTACTGAGCACTTACTAACAATATGAAATACTACAAGTAGTATATATAAAACAAGCCAATAGTACTCGCGCACTTATCCCACAACTCTCACCAGCCCGACAAAGGGCATCTTATCTGCTTGCCTAATCGCACATCGCTTTCTAAGTTACGCTCAGCCAGCTTACCTAATTCGGGCACACGCCTATCGCCTTCCATTTCCGTTCAATACAATTACAGTCAACTCCCTTATAACACATACCCCCTCCAAGAGTACATGTTTTGAGGAGGTATATGTATACTAGGTATGTGCTACAGTTGAAATGCTCACAATGTATTAACATTTTTCATAATGCATACTACTGAAATGTAGATGTTTTTGCCGAGAGTGTAGGAAATACTAATATCCATTATGAGATTTTTGTAAGTATTATGAGCAGATCAACTCAAGAAGGGAGTCAATTTCATATTTATTTTTGTGCCCTAGAGAGCCCTGTGTAAATGTCTCGAAGTCAGGATACCGATACCAAATCAACACTAAACACTGAGTATGCGCGCCGTTTATGTGTAGTAGCCGGATGTTCAAGCTCGATCAAATTTTTGTGAAGCACGATCGCTCGAATTAGATGTGGGAAGCATCTAGATACAATAATGGGAGCCTGGAAATATTCATAACAACGTCAACGCAAGTTCAAGAATCGAAAGTACTAGTATAAGATATCGTTGGCTAGTAAGAATACAAGTCCAATAAGTCCAATATAAGTTATATCAATAGATAGTCATTATCGAGAGAGGGGAAAGACTATAGTATACGAAAATTGCGGCACATCAACAAGGCCTACTCACTCTCCTCACTCTCCGCAATCTCAACTAGAGTATACCAACGTTTCGGGAGATCACGATTGACATCCACGGGCAGCTCTTCGTTCTTCTCCTCTGTGATGCATATGTCGATGAGCTGTATGTGCTCCTATCAGGCAACCTACTCACCTGTGGTGCGCGCAGCTAGCCAGTCTTCAACAGAGCTTATTGTCCTATCACCATCCCTTCTGACGAGAGTCTCTCCTTCAGGCTTTATTGCAAAAGTAATGCCATTCCTCCTCAGGATGTCGTAATTCGCTGTAATTCGCCGGTTATTGAGGGCGCTTTTGGATTCAACTGTGACTAACGTACAAACATCAACTCCAGAGGCACCGGCTCCTTCACCAAGGTCGCGCATTGCGGGTGACATACTGCGATTAATTGCTGCAGTTCAGCTTGAGCGTCAGCATTACGAACGGTAGAGCCAATTCGTACCACTCACCGGCACCCTGCGCCAATGACGTCCAGGTCAAGAGGATGAGCAACGCAGTCAAGAAGATGTTCGACAGTGTGGGGTTAAACCGAAGCGACATGATTATGATACTGGAGGTGATGATAGAGATGGATGGTGTTATCGAGAAACTGCCAAGTTAGTGAAGATTCCAAGGTCTCCCCTCGAGTTTAAATCCCTTGGCTTGCGCATAGGTTTGCAGTGGTGCTGAGACATTTGGCCTCTTTCTATCCTGGTCTTTCAACCTCGGATACTCGGCATTCGGTGTGTCGGTGCCGCAAACACGATTGTTCGTATCCCGAATTTCCGCCTTCCGATCATAACAGCAATCTAGGCACTTTGTTCGTGTTTAAGTAAGGTTCCGGTTGCCATACCAGCGAAGTACACTCCTTTTGGTGCTCTACGCACATCCGTGCCGAGCTTTTAGGCTCTGTGACTGTGTTAAGTATGTGCCATAAACCAGAACTCACGAGAAGGTGCACAAAGTAGGTTATTTCCCCGGCATATCGAGCTGCGAGGGTGGACTGTGATCCCAATAGCTTTGCTCGTAGCGACAGTTGCTAAGTGGGCAACCACAGGCCGAGGCAAAACAGGACGCGGGCTGTGACTCCTACTAGTTGACTGGAAGATGGGTATGGTTGACTCGGGCTACATTGCCGTATCGCCTCCTCAATTCCCACGCATAGGCTGATCCCACATACGACCAGTGCACGTCGTAACACCACTGCCACGACAATGTCTCGACATGATGAAATTTATGTAAATGATCGGTCAATGGTGTATTTTCATACGCCTATGTCGGTCTACCCCGTTGATGTGGACGCGAGTTCCAAGCCTTGGAAAGCATCTAGATGTCATCAATTTAGTCTGCAGGGGCTGCTAGCGAACATTCAATATTCATCGGCGGACATAAATTACGACTCCAAAGAAAGGTGAGTTGTTATCTGAACTCGAGTGTGGTTTGCTCTCCAGGACTCCGTTATAATGGAATCCAAGCATTCGACTTCCGTCCTGTGTATGGTTTGCACATTCAAGTTCTGTCGCGCAGCAACCGATTGCCATAGAAGAGTTTACAATCCATGGCACGACGTCAGTTTCATTGTGTTTGTTCTTTCCTCTTAATTACAGCTGCTGAGCTTTGGGCCCCGCACGTTCGCTCGTCAACATGCATCACCATCACCGTATCATCATTTCTACCTATGTAACCCTAACTTACCCGTTCACGCGCAAACGAACACAAACACGAGCGCGTTCGTTTGTTTGTATTCGCACGGAGCATATGTATATCTGTCCATTCGTCATTTCATTACGCGTTCCCCATCGCCACTCTCCCGTTCCTCGAACGTACACTGGCATTTTTTCGCCGTAAGATGACGAGTACAGTCGATTCTGGCTCATACACAAATGGTCAGAGAACATACCGTAAGGGTACACGGATCTGTCAATGAACAAAATGCAGTGAGGGTGGAAACGTGCCTCGGAGCACTGTAATGATCCCAGGAGTCCATGAGGTCAATGGCAGGTCGAAGGTCAGACATACGATCCGAGCCCATCGAGCGATTGCACAGACACAATGGTCGAGTTAGTCGGCAATATGGGCGTACAGATCTGATAGACGTACAAGGTGATACTTAGTGTGCGCTGGGAGACTCGGGTGTACGAAGATGATATTCAAGCAACAAGTCTACTCAAGGATTTGTGGTGCTGTACAAACACTGGGTAGTGGAAGGGTATGGAACGCCGCGTACGTGGTACGGCGGGGTGGCGCGGATGCGGCACAGCAAACAGCACCAGCCGCGACTCACAGCAAGTTGCATTGATGATGCGGACTACAGGCAGAGCATGTCAGCATGTCCTGATGGCGCGGTGGCACCAGGAACGGTCATAAAACAATGCAGAACGAATCAGCATGACCGCAATTAATGACTGAAGACCGAGAGGAGAGCTCACTTAGAAGAGCTCGAAATAGCCCGTTGCCCACGAATACCCTCTCACACAGGAATATTGGATGACGCTAGTGCAGGGCCACCCTGTTGTAATACCATATAAACCATGATTCATGCAGAATGTCGTCACAGCTTCAGATAGTCCCTGGGTGATACGAAGCAATGTCACGTATATCTGTAGACTCTACTTTTGTGGTGGAATGCAAAAGGTCTGAAATAAACCAGCCCACTTGTACCTTTGTCGCCTCGCCTGTCACGGTTAAGGTTTCTTTCACCCACAATTCCGTAGCACTGGATGAACAATGGGCCAAGCAACTTGGGCTTCTGTCGGCGAAGGCGGTACTTCCCAAGTTAGGTGTGCTCGCTGATATTGCTCCAGGATATCTTGGGATGGTGGGAAAATGTTTTTTAATCCAGTTGCAGCAACTTGACAACTGACCACCACGAATATACCTTACGGATCCGGTCATCTTTCTCTCGTCGAACGAGAGCTGTTGGCTCGAACACAGGCACAGTCACGGTTACTACCAACGCGGAACCGTCTTTGACCTTTTCTGTCCATCATGAGTGCTTCAGGCCAGAGGATGCGCCGGTCTCGCTATCTCAACTCAGTACTGGTGTTTCTTATTTATACCTTGTGCACAGATGCCATACACCTGGCTCGGGTATACGAACCCTCTCCGTGCCGGGAACGGTGCACTACCCGATCATTTAGAGGCTGTGTTGCACACATCAAGAAATCAAGTACAGTTGCTTTGCCACACTTTGCAAGCTAAAGATGCCGTGCCGAGGGCCAAAGTGCCCAATTAGAGGCTCTGTCGCACATGTGCTCTAACCAACCAATTGCATCCGTGTAGGCTCACTCACCTGCAATGTCGTTGGACTGAAGTACCGCGTCGTCCACACACTGGATGCCAGTTCCATAAAGAAAAGTGAGCAACCCTGACTGCCTTTCTGTGCCCACGGCGAGTGCATACTGATGACTCCTATGACTTATATAGATATACATAGATCCTTCAAACAATCATCTTGGTCTCGTATAGGTAACGGCTGACTGGTTCGCGTTAAATGCACGAATGGATGAGCCGCCTGAAACGTTTGATTGACTGACCACATGATGGAACGAGGCTGAAGTCGCAGACGCACGCCGTTGTTGCATCGGTCTAGGAGGCGAAGAAAACTCACAACACCCCGCGGCGGACAAGCGACCAACCTGCCACCGCGTCAATGGTTGAATGTTGAAGCTGCCGTCATGGCCGAGCCACGCTACCCTTGTCATCTGGAAGCGGAAAGTACAGCTTAAGAATGATTCAGCATGTCGCCGACCTCCCATCAAACGGATGGTGCGGCATGTGGGAAAGGAGCAGACAACCGTGTTGTTCCACCCTAGGTTTCAACTGGACGAACCATGGATTCGATGGCCAGGTCCGCAAATCATTAGCCCCTCATTCTCTGCTGGTCTTCGACACGTCATTCTTCTCGACGTCCACTGCGAAAAGGCGTACGTGTGAGCCGAATAGCAATGATCGAGCGAGTAGTTGGCGTAGGCCATGATACAAACCACATTTCACGCATGGAGACGCAAGGAAAGTTGATGTATCAGTGCCACCTGTTGGTTGCACTTACGCATAAATCCCCCCTCTCCCATCCTTCGACAAGTACATCAAGGATCAAGCCTTCAGAACTGTTTGATGCACGCATACAATCCAATTTTCCAAGGCTCGGAATACTCACCATTCCAGGTAGCGCGATAGGAGCTCATTATTCACCTACGAAGATATTACGCATTTATTGCATATGTCCGGCCCAGATGTTCAAGGGACTCGTAAATGAACGATGCTGGTCTTGTTAGAAGCGAGATATGGTTGTGTTCACCAGTCTTGCTGAACAACGACTCTGGGGTGAGGTGGACGAGATGAAGTATGACTAGTTCGAGCCGGGTGAAGCTTTACTGGATTGGCACAGGCTGGTTGGTACATGTACGTACCATTTCCCAATGGGTGGTAAACATATGATGTTTTCCTGGCCAGTTTTGTGAAGAGCCATCGTCCGCGATTTTATCTGAGACAAGCAGAGCAACAAGAGCACTTGCAGCAAATCCAGAGAGTCGGAAAGACAGTGACTCATTATCGAATTATGTAATGGTCGAAAGGGGGAAACCCGACGAACTGATCAGTCATCATCATCATCATCTTCGATTCTGCTTGTGCGAAATGCTTGCCAAGTTTTGGTTGACGACAGGACATGATTCAAATCAAAGCGGAGTGTGCAATACAACTCGAAATACAACTGAAAACTAGCGAACAGGTATTTACATATGCATCATAAAGAATTGGAGGGTGGAGCGGACAATGGAAGTTCTGGAATTACCACTAGCCTCTGGGTCGATAACCATGTTAAAAGATACGGAGAGATAACAAGCGTGCTTGCAAGAGAGGGCGCGAATCGCGGAAAAACATATGGCCCTTATAAGAGGGAGAAAGAGGTAATAATACTAATATTGAATGTACGGAAAATCCACATGATTTAGTACGCGCGTGCTACTATGTACTCGCTCTACACGTCGCTCCCGGGTACAAAATAGAACGCATCATCCACGGGTGGATTCACACGCCTAGCGAGATCGCCTCCCGCTGTCTTTCCTGTATTATAGATCCCCATGAGCTGTGCGTTTACCTCTTGGGAAACACCACTTACTTGTCTCAATGTCCGAATCCAAAAAGTAAGACAAGTCGTCTTTCACCCCCCCTGAGAGATCGCGTTCTGCTGCTGTTCTCATTCAATCGTCGTGAGTGATGAGTTCTAGCCCCTAACAAACGATGCTACTTACGCGGAGAGACATCATTCACCGTGTACCACATGTC
Organism: Boletus fagicola; assembly: GCA_038093195.1. Classification (NCBI taxonomy): domain Eukaryota; kingdom Fungi; phylum Basidiomycota; class Agaricomycetes; order Boletales; family Boletaceae; genus Boletus; species Boletus fagicola. Next base: position 1,954 of record JBBPRX010000777.1, on the reverse strand, counting down.
AATTGGTGGATCAGCTCTCTCCGTCTTTCCTGTAATATAGATCTTCATGAGTTGTGAGTATCCCTATTGGGAAACACAACTTACTTTTCTCAACGTCCGAAACTAGAAAGTAAAAGGCGTCGGTCCTCGAGGCTGCAATTCGCCGTCGTCAGGGGGCACTCGTGAGTGGTTGCTTTCAATCGTGGCCGACGTACCAACATCAACTACGACAGTACGAGCTTGTTTGGCATTGATGGCTGCATTTCGTCTTAAGCACTGACACCACGGGCATGACTGGCCACGCGTTCGACTCACCGGCACCTTGGGCCACAGTCGTCCACACCAAGATGACGACCGACGCAGTGAAGAACAGCTTTGAAATGGTGGAGCTCAGTGTGAACTGCATGGCTGTAGGATTCGATGCGGGCAGAAAAACAGATGGGGCTTTCGCAAGCCTGATAGTGGAAGTTCTGCTTGCTGCCTCGTGATTAAATGCATTGATCCACGCACAGGTTTGAGGGTGACGCTAGGGGTTCTTCTTCGACCCAGGCGGTCAATCCATTCCTATGGGCGCAAAATCGGGCTCCCATGTGGGTCATACTCCGCTCAGATCAACATTGTGGCCAGACTCGCCGCTCGGTGAGCCACTGTCTCGTTTACGTCATTTTGGCAAGGCAATGTGCTCGAGACGGAACCTTTTGGCCGCCCAAAAATTCACAGCCGCAGCCACCTCGAACAGCTCTACGACCTGATTGATACAAAAACGGGAATCTCTGTTCGCCCGGCGCCATCAAAAACACAATCGTGGGGTCATGCCCAACACCTTGAAAGATCAACGTAAAAGATAGACGGTTATTATGATCTTATAGGGGGTCTCACAACCCAGGGTCGAAAGAACCACGAAGCCCGCAATCATTCTGGATTTGCTCCTGCCGTGTCCACACACCATCTGCATGCTTGGCCGGACTGCTTTCGCGCGACGAAAATGCGGTTCCCTGCCATCTATTGATGTACAACATCCCTTTCCGCCTAATTTCAAACAATGCAGGGATAGTCGGCGCTATTTCGAACCTACGGCATTACGGTGGCTTCGATATCTGGTTTCGAAACCGATGATCGCTTGGGAATCGGACATTAGACCAAATACCTATCGGTATTTACTCAGCCCACAAAACAGGGTCCCAGAGAACGACTGAGACGAGATGCCGTAACGGCGGGGCCATGCAGTAGGGAATGAAGACACGTGAAAATCTAACAGGCGTGGTTTCCGAGGCTGCGTCAAGTTAATACATTCCGATGGGTATAGGTGTACGTCGGCACACAGAGTTAACCCCTTTTGACCTCAGCACATTCGTCTGCTTCTCCAAAACGCAACAATCCCAGGTTGCGGAGCTTGGAGCAATTAACGGCAAGAAACTTGGCGGGTGCTATGCATGTGTAATGCTGTGCACATGATCCGAGCTTCCACCTTTCGAGCACACTGGCATCTTTGTCCGAGTAGAATTCAGTTATAGCCAGACGTCCTATATCGTCTGCCGGAGGTATACCATTGTGGGAGCCGGTTGCCTTATGCGGGCGTCGGTATATGTTCGCTTTGGACCACCCAGAATCCTGTGATAACATATTTAGGAACCATGCCTACATTCATCAACACGAGGATGAAGTACCTTGTCGTCGCGGCGACTGGGTGAGTCGAAACTCCATGATGCAAGGATCGGATGTGCAAGCCACGGCAATCTCCAGGGTCTGAATAGATCCCGCATTACACTCGAAGGAAGGTGACTGCACTTGGTGCATTCCATCAAGGGCGATGTTGCCAAGGAATTCTTTCCGCGAGGGCAATGAAGTCGGAAGTGCAGATGGGGCGAGTATTGCCTTGCTTTCCGAGGTCTCTAAACGCCACAAAGTGAGATAGGGACTCTCCCCAATGTGCCCATATGCCCGTGTGGTATGCCCGTGCCCGTTCCCAGCCTTA
>JBBPRX010000776.1:0-11761 GCA_038093195.1 Boletus fagicola | reverse complement strand
CTGCCACTCGCTTCGCGTTCGGGATAGGGTCCCGGATCGTGTGTGGTTTTACGAAGTACATACATACCGTACAGGATGGCCCATGACCCAAAAAAAAGCTTCGAAAAAGCCTCATGCACATGGCGTAAACGTTGGGTTGGCCGGTACTCCGGTACTTTTTTTGTTCATGATCGCGTCATCGCGACGTCTCGAGGTTCCTTCGGTAGTAGTAAAGGAGTAACTCGTGCAGCGTGCAGCGTGCTCGGGTACGACGAATGGGTACTAGCGCTTTTTGCTTGTCAGCGTTTCTCCTCGGGGATCCGAATGGCAGAGAGAGAAAGAAAATGAATGGGAGGCCTAGGCTGATTCATTCAGGTCGACCGCCATGATGCTCGGCGCGGCGTCACCGCACTAGTACTTTTGGACATCTTTTACCGGGCATACCGGTCATGTGACACGACACGAGTCTTTTGGGTCCCCTCGCGGCTCGCGCGTCGCGTCAGGTGCAAGATGCTAGTACAACTTAAGGTTCGACATGGCGCATATCACATCATATTTCACAACGAGTCACATCGACCCTCGGAGAAAAAAAAGGGGGGGAAGACATACTAGTATGTACTCGTCGCCAACAAAACGTTGCTTCCAAAAGACCACGTGAAACGGGTTGAAATCCGCCTCGTTACCTCCGAGGCCCCTCCAAGGCGTGCAGGCCCAAAAAAAGACGAGTGCACATCAAAAATGATGCAGTACTTTTTCTTCTTACATGTACATACATGATTTCCGTTGGTACGTACGATGGGGGGTTTGACGACAATGTGTTGCAGCCCCCAAGTGATTGGGTTCGTCCAATGATGATAGGCTCATCGTACGTTTTTTCTTCTTCTTTTGCAGATCTGGAGATCGTCACGTGCAAAGCTTTGGGGCAAAAACAAACCGAGGTCGTTTCATACGCGGCATCGAATAAAAACGAGAATACAGAACGCTTGCTTCGTTCGACCTTGCGATACTTGACTGCTGGTAGCCAATTTTATTCTAGGTGTTGAAGTTTTGCATTCTGAAACGTGCGGACGTTTTGCTGACCGTATCGTGCTTACGATTTGGTGCCATGTTCCAAATAGTAACTCGGATGACTGTATGCACAGGACGTTCTCGGATCTTGTCCCGCCAGTTACAAGCACCGATGTGACAACAGCGACTAGGCAGCGGAGAAATCTAGAAAAACGGTCACGTAAGAAAAGAATGCCTCGAGGTTGGGTGCTTGGCGCGTTGGAACGGGAGCGAGCATTAGCCGAGGATGACGTGATGCAGTTAGGAGGGGGGGTTGCGCATCAATCCCTCCTTACATGGTTCAAGCTCCGGTTCTCTTTCATATCACAGGACCGACTTCCAAGTGGAAGAAGCCGAAGGAGGAACATGGGACAAGGTTGAGCCGTGTGGACGAAAGAGGGGGGGAGAGAAGGGAGGGCGTAAGGCGGGCCAAGGTTGAATTCCAAAAAGCAGATCGACTATCCTCGCTGTTGCAGCGTGTGTCCGGCCACAGACCTATCTGAAAAGCACATGTACAAGAGGAGAAGAATGCTGGTTGGACCAGGGTGGTCATGATCAGGAATGACGGACTAGAATGAATGTCTGGACGCGAGGACGCTGCGTCGTCTTGGTGGGTAGGAAGGACGTGTCCGCGTTGAGGAAGCAATAGCCATGACGTGCTGATCCCGTAGTTATCGCGATTGAACACATTTTACGGCCGATCGGGTCTTCGCGCACACGGACATGGCAACAGACTTGCGCCATGCTTCTTTCGAGTAGGCGTCTAGCCTGGAAGAGCATGCGCGTAAAGATAGACAAGGGCATTGAGGCGCAGAAGCGACACGTTGATAGGGAACGAATGGACTAAACCTCCCGGCGTTCTCGGCGTTTGTTGCCGGCGCAACATGCAATTCGGTCGTGTACCTTCATTCAACCCATTGGCAATTGGGGTGCGATCGAGGAACGTGCGCGCGAGAAAAAGCGTACTGCGATATGCCTGTGGCTGCAAGTTGCTGAGGCGAGGTGAGGCGAGGTGAGAGATGGGCGCGGCCGAGAAGATCGTCGAGGATGATAAGCCTAAACCAAACGTTCCACTTCTACATAAGGGTCCCGATCGAGAACCCCATAACCATGGAAAAACCACGACGCAATAAGCATATGGTAAATGGAGATTTCCGCTGACTTGGATTGTCAAATCCCGGTTGACGTTTTTGCTGCGGTACAGGGGCTTGATGGGCATGGATATCCACGCGTCACGATTATGTGGGCCGCCATCAGAAATGATACCCGCAGGGAAGAATAGAATAGGTGGCTTCGTTCTCTACATAACCATTACCTTGCCTATCGGAATGAGAAAATGAAAACGCAGTCGTACGACTACGTGTAGACCACGTAAAATTGGTTTCCTGCAAGCCGAAGATCAAACGGCGGTATCTGTTCCATAAACTTGGATGAGAAACGTCCTGATTACTCACAGTAGCCTGCGGCGCGACTTTCATTGTACGACACGCTGGTTAGCTTGATGGTGAAGAGATGAGAGGGTAAGTTGAGTTGACTAGCGTCGTGCTTGTTGGAAATGCTTGCTTCCAAATTCAAGCTGATGTTGCTGAGTAAGCCAAGACCGCTCAGACCTGTCACCACCATCATGTCTACTCAAGAAGAACAACTCATAGAGCTCATGCTCGAGCTCAAAGTACGTGTATTTCCATCCCAATGACCCTCATTACACGTTTGACCGTTGTCTGCGCAACAGAAAACAACGCCGCAGCAAGCGCGGTCCATCCTCACTTCAACGCCGCAAATAGCATACGCCTTAATGGGACTCATGGTCAAGATGAATGCTATAGACGTGCAGGTTCTTCAGGTACGTGCGTTCATATCTCCAATTCATGGACATTGTGTGTCCTCCCGCGATGCCTCGTATCATTGATCGCTTGCGTTCGACCCGCTCCGAGCGCGTCGCACATTCCTAATGGACTTTGCTCGCAGAAAACGCTCACTACGTACTCTGCAAACATGCCACCACCTCCAGCTCCGTCGCAGCCTACGCAATCATCTTCTCAGGTCATACCAGTTTCCGCCGTACCGCCACACCTCTCGCAATATCGTACGCCTACACCACAGACACACACACCCCCTCATTATGGTGGACACACTCATACGCCTCAACCATCAAATCAAGTGCCATACATGGCACAAGGACAGGGTCAATATGCTGGTCCTAGCGGATTTGGAACACCGCCTCCTGCGGCGCCACAGATGAATAATGTCGGCTTGCCTGACGCACTTGCGTCAATACCGGAAGAACAAAAGGTAACTCTGATATACATTGCCAATACACTTTCCGGTGATCTGCGTAATGGCAAATCCAGCTTACTACACCCTGAGCTGTTCCGTCGCGATCTTGCTAAATAATCTTTATTGTGTGACATTGTTCTCATAAATCCCACCTAGGCCATGATAATGCGTGTCATCGCCATGACTCCAGAACAGATCAACATGCTACCCCCACCCGAACGGGCTGGTATCATCCAACTCGTGAGTTGATGTTCGGTTTCCTAGGATTCCCTGCTCAATAAGATACTTCTACTTCCGTGACTACCGCATCGTCGTCATTTCCGCTTGACACTGATGCCCGTCACTTTCCGCCCTCCCACCGCGTCGCGACCTCCCCGCCCAAAATCCCGGTCTTATCTTTCCCCACGTTTCTACATCCCTGTATCTCCCGCCTGCTTCCGCTACGCCGCTTTCCGTTTTCCATAGCGTACAACACTAGGGTTGCCTTCATAAATGTGATTGGAATTGGATTATATCTCATTGCTTCCCCACTCAGGGTTGCCCGAAGCGTGAACTTTGGGCGGAGATGATTGCACAGATGTCATGTCCACATGGTCCACAGTTCTTCGTCGCTTGTCAGACTTACCCTTACACGGTCAGTGAGTCAGACAACTCTATTGATCAGGAACCCCTAGTACCCACGCACAACGACAGCAGCAATGAAGTAGCCAAATCGCGGGCAAATTGTCCCACCTCTGTACGTACTTTTTTAAACTTTTGCCCTCCTGCGCTTGCAATGCAGGTCGTTGTGCCGTGGTCTGGGAGAACCGTTCCTTCAAGCAGGCTCTTTGAGGAAACTTTGGCACCAGAGTTGGGCGCATTCTCGCTCGCTCCCGAGGACCTCCGAAACTGCGGCCATACGTGTGTTGCTATGTTAACGTCCCGATGTCGCATCTGTGCCGGTTCTTCCCTGGACGTCTCAAAATCTGGGGTAAACCCAAACATCCTTGTCACGATTCTTGGCATGACAACGGAAAGTTCCAGTCCAAACAAAATCGCTATCGAATAGGTAACGTCAATGACTGGGGACAAGCGTTTGCATTCGCGCCTAGTGGGGTTTAGCCTCTCACCGAGGATCTGTAGTACGGATGCAACCGAGAGTGACGGTCGAGCTCCCCGTCTGCTTCCGTCATCAATGGCGATGTCAACGTCTGGATGGTCCCCGTGAGGTTTTGTCTGCAACGCACCGTGGTCAATACATATCACCCCACATACAAAGACAGGTCGTCGTCGGTCGGATCTCAAAGGGGGGGGCGAGTCCGACCATCGCATCATACCCCTTTTTTCGTGAACTCGACCGGTGGCCAATGGGTGTGCTGCGCTGCAACAAACACTTTGGTATTTTTTTTCGGGTATAGATGGATCTACGGATTTGTGGGGATTTGCAGGGATTTACACGCTTAACAATACATTCAGGGACGGGAGGACGGCAGATGTCAGACGTCAGACCTCCGACGAGATCCTCGGTCCCCGTGTTTCCCCCACTGCCCCCGCTGTGAGCAACTACACACATGTCGAAAGTGTGACGGCAGCCGGTGAGGGATCAATTGATCAGCCTGGATCAGTTCATTTCCATAGTTGAGAATATGTACGTCCAACTCGGCCGGACTCACGGTATGTACCTCGAAATTTTTTATCGTGTTATCCTTAATCTTGCTCTGATGCTGATCTATTCTTCCAATGCAGGCTACGTCCACATGCCATCAGGGGACTAAGGGCCACCCAACGGGTGTCGCGTAAATTGTCGGAGCGGCTGATAGTGGGATGCTAATTATGTCCGTCGTGCCTCGGGGAGGAAAAGTTGAACCGTTGGCGGTCCTCAAGTCGGCGTTCCTGGCAAGGTACACCCCGATGTCACAAAGACGGCGTCCGGCGATCCCAACCGTGATCTGTCTCGTATTCATGCATAGCATCGATCATCCCTGCTAACTCGTGTCAGATCTATCCTTTGAAACGTCCGCGTGTGATGACTTGCCCTACAGCCTCACTCGCGATGCGATACGTGTATCTGAGATGTACGATGGAGAGCTCAAGTTTGGACTATTTATGACGGATGTAAATCAACTAACTACGCTTTGCAATCAACGCGTCGACCTCGCTCTTTGGCTTTGCTTGCAAAGCGTCGTTGCCGCCCACGGATTCACCACCTGGGATGCAACATCGATCAGCAGCGGGAACGATGATAAACGCAAGAGAAAAGACACTGACTGATGAATGTGCGAGGGACAGAACGTGCACCGGTTTTCTTCGACAGATACTCCTGAATAGCACTCCCGTCGTTTCGTTCGTCCAGTCTACTCGGGAGGATCAGTAACTTTCTCTTCATCCCTTTTCCAACCACAGAGAAAAAGAAAAGGTTGGTGCGAAAGTGTACGCACTCGACGACATGGACGGTTTCCTCTGGGTATTTGCTCGCAAAGTATTGTTTGGTTTTCTGGCAGTATGGGCAGTATGACTTGGAGAAGACGACGATCTTGTTGTCTGCGATCTCGGCCTGATAAGGATTCGAAGGGACAGATAACGTCAGCGTTCGTTGCACGTAAACACGTTCCGACCGACGCTAGCCCGGGACGTGTGCTTCGAAATGGACATTGCACACTCACGTCGACGAATGCTTCGACAGACGGCATTCTGAGTTGTCGTTGGGCAAGTGAGGATGAGGATGCGGTGGTAGACGAAGACAAGAGGTAGGCGTGGGGAGGGGTCCTGAAGGTGGACGACAGAGAACGATATATATGGGACAAGATCATGATGAGTCGGGACCCGGGTGGTTGAATAACCCAACTTGCGACGAATTCCAAGTATTTATTTATGTAACAACGGTCATATGACTCGGAGTCAGCATATTCAAGTTACCAGCACCTTCTTTTTCAGTCCTTGGCGCTCGCACATCATCCTGGCATACGACCGAACAGCTGCGTACAAGATTTATAATGTATTCGTAAGATTTCGGAATACTGATTCTAAACTGTCGCCGAGAGTCGCGCAAAGACACTGATACGTACTAACGGTAGTCCCGAAGTCCCGAACGTTCACGGTGGGACAACGCCAGCCTTATACATATATTAGCTCCCATAATTGGGGCGGTCAACATACTCATGCCAGTCCATGCTGCGACATGCTTTGCTGTCCTTTACCCAGAAGGGGATTAAAATTGTTTCATGGAAGACTTGTCAATTCAGTCAGTGCGTATTTCCGCCGATTTACGAACTGCTCGCATGGTGCTCAATTTTACCGTCCGTCAGCAAATCCACATGGTCAACAGAATCCAACTCAACTTCTCATGACGGAAAGTGGGAGTACCTCTTGGTTTACTAACCACGTTCTCTATTTCCGATACATTCAGATAAAGATGGCAGAAGTGGGACGTCTGGATAGATGGAAAGTTGGGATGACTTTTGCCGTATCACAACAGTGTCCTGAATATGCAAACGGTATTTGTGCCAGAGACTCCCTTGGCGTCTTCGCAGTTCGCACGGCCCAACCCGATCATGCCATTACCATACTTCTTTTCCGATGTGGGTGGTTTATTTAAATCACTGAGTAATCTCGACAGGTGCACAATATTCCTCCTCTGCTATGGCCCCGACTCAAACCTATCCAAAGCTCTGCCAGTCTCTGACACCAGGGCTTCGATCAACCGCGATCGAGCGAAACGAGTTACTTCTCTTGAAGCTCGTTCGTGCCAACCTCCATACGCAGTATGCGTCCAAAACTACCTCTCTAGCTGAATTTCGTGAGGCCATTTCAACCCACGGCTCTGGTTCGGATACAATACTCGTAGAGAGTTTCCGGCGTTGTGTCCCGCTCAGTGATTACGACTTATACAAGCCATTCATGAGCGCATTCGATAAGCACACATGCAAGGAGGCCGAGCTCGAGAATCTTTTTGCGCCGGGTCTCCCCCTCTTCCTGATTGTATCCAGTGGAACTTCTGGAAGGGGACCGAGAATTCATCCAAAATACCATTGTCCGATGCCTACCGCATTCTTCGACTCCCCAGGACTAACAGCTGCGGTGATCTTTTATGGCTGCAGGGAAGTCAAAGAAGTAGAACGTGGACCTGGCCAAATAGTGGGAAGGGTTCCTGTCACCTATGTTACAGCTGCCATGACACGCGCAACGCTGGGATGGTCTGATGCCGATAATGATGACAGTCGGATGTCCTTAATCAGTGAGTGAAAAGTATGCTTGCTGTGGGTATGTTCTAACTGATTACATTACAGTGCCTGGTTTCGTCGCACCATGGGCAGCGTCCGTAATTAAACACTATAAATCGTTTTTGATGGTACATGCACTCTTCACTCTCGCCTGTCGGGACCTTGATCATATCTCCACCACAATTGCGACTCTATTCTACGATCTGGTACGACACATAGACGAGGAGTGGGTCATGTTTCTATCCTCCATCAGGAGTGGCACAGTGCCTGATCTGCCAGGCGTGCATGAAGTTCAATCTCACTTGCAAGTAAGTCATATATCAGTCGATGAATGGTACACGCAAACCTTAGGTCGAACAGGCTCACTTGCACGCAAATCCGGACCGTGCTGCGGAACTTCGTGACATTGGACCTCCATTCTCGCGCGAAGGATGGGCCGCGCATGTTTGGCCAAAACTCAAAGTCATGACTTTTGTATGCAGTGGTCCTTTTGCTACTGTGTTACCAGAGGCAAGAGAGACCTGTCTTTTCCCATTGCTACGATATTTCTGAGGCGTAAATCTAGGTGAAGTCGATTATTGTGCCCACTATCGCCATTCGCACACCTGGTTACGGTGCATCAGAATCCGTTATCGCTGCTCCCCATCAACCAGATGATCTCGATACATTCGTTCTTAGAAGCAACGATCTCATTGAATTTTTGGATGTTACCATGGAGGAATCCCACGAAAATCTTCGTCAGACAGTCAGTTTCATCCTCATCCCTGCATTTAAGACTAGGGCCGTTTGTTGAATTTCCTTTCTTTCATCAAGTGGGAATTGGAGGTGGGTAAGGAGTACGAAATCGTGCTGACCACCAACGATGGCTTGTGGCGTTATCGGTTGGGCGATGCCATTAACGTCATAGGCTTCGATGCGGATGATGGCTCGCCTGTTTTTGTGTTTTCCGGAAGACGAAGGTGTGTTCCTCTTTGTTTTCGCCCTTGTGTGCATAGTCTGAGAGGACGTTTTGGGGATATACTTGTAGCTTGGCTATTCGTTTGGTGGGCATGTCGCTCACTGATACTCATCTCACACCAGCCATCCAAGCTGTCAGTCCAGACATCATGCAGATACATGAGTTTACCGCCGTGCTCGACGAGCGCCAAAGTACCCAGACTGTGGGATACTTTGTCGAGCTGGCAGGAACGCTTGGTCTGTCCAATATATTTCTATTGATCGTGAATTGTCTCATGAGGTCAAACCACAGGTCCGAATGCACATCTTTCTCCTGCAAAGTTGGCCGAGGGTCTCGCAGCTGCTAACACTGCATTTCAAGGCTACCTCGAGACAGCCATGGTCCGTCGCCCCACTGTACGGATTGTGAGGTCCGGCACTTTTGGAGAGTACCGTCAATGGAGGGCAGAGACGATGAACATTGGGCCTGGGCAAGTGAAGGTGCCTGTGGTCCTGCTCGATGCAGCTTCTAAGGAATGGATCCTGGAGAGGGTGATTGGAGAACTCTAACTTGGCTGCATCGGATATTAGTATTAGCATGTATGGTCAAGGAAGGTGTCCATTTCAAAGTGTATACACTACTGTTCCGGTGACCGTGTGCACCACCACTGAATGAAAACCTCGAGACTAGAAGGACTAGCTTGGTGTTACAAAAGTGGTAGCAAATTCCCATACGCTATTAGAGCAACGTCCAAAGAAGTTTGGCAGTCTAGACGTCGGATAGACTTTACTAATCACTGGCAGTAACATCACGCCAAACGACGACGATACCAACAAAAAGCGCACGATGTCGAGAGAGGCTCTGTATGTTACACGGATGCCGGAACCTGCTGATGACATGGTAACCATGGTTCCGGCCTCCTTGACAGGAGCAGTGACCACAGTTCAGTAGTATGTGGACTGAATTTCAAAAATTGGCACAAAGTGTGTCAACGAATATGCTGTACGTCCACCCGTCCTGACTTCATGCTTGTCTTCATGAACAGACCCATTTGATCTGTGATCCGTGGGACTATCTCAAACATCCATCTCGTCCTTGACGCCGGTGGGAGCCCATGATGCCAAGCCAATGCGATTTCTTCTCTGCCAACATGGGCGAAAGAAGTCTGCTTGGTTAGTCAATTTTTCAACGTTTCACTTACCAACCATCGGAGGATTGAGGTCCATGCGTTGAGGCGTATTGGGGCTGTGTAGGTGAGGACGCACTTGCTAATCTCGGCATTGAACAAACGGAGGTGGGTACCAACATATGGCATGATCCAGAGCAAAACACAGGGTATTGCCCTTGCGTTGGGCGACCGAATTACCATGTGTGGGTCGGTTTTCTCTGTCCCAGTTCTGTGTCTCGTCTGAATACAATTTGGCAGAAGTGGAACTTCATCTGGATAGATGGAATGTTGAGGTGCGGGGTTTGCCATATGCTGAATATGCCGACAATGTTCATTCGGGAGACTCCCTTATCGTGTTCGGACAATTATGGTGCCGAGACCGAACCGATTATACCATTACCACACTGTATTTCGGATCAGTGAGTGGCTTCTGTATTTCTATACGTTACTGGGTTGCTTAATGTATGATAACCCTGACAGATCAGTGCAATATTCGCAGCTCCTTATGGATGGTTCATTGTATTTACGTACCAATTCATTACGAGTCAAAGAACTCGCATTTTTTCTGATCCAGGCGGGTTCCGGTATATTAACCACCGAGTTACTTGAGTAACGGCTGATAGGTGCCCAATATTCCTCCTCTGCCATGGCCCCGTCTCAAACCTACCCAAAGCTCCGCCAGTCTCTCACACCAGAGCTTCGATCAGGCGTGATCGAGCGATCTGAGTTACTTCTCTTGAAGATCGTTCGGGCCAACTTCAACACACAGTATGCGTCCAAAACCACTACCCTAGCTGAATTTCGCAACGCAATTTCAGCCCACGGCTCTGATTCGGATACAATGCTCGTAGAAGATTTCCGGCGCTGTGTCCCCCTCAGTGATTACGAGTCATACAAGCCATTCATGGCCGTATTCGATAAACACCCATGCAGAGAGGCCGAGCTGGAGAACCTTTTTGCGCCGGGTCTTCCCGTGTACCTGGCCGTATCAAGTGCAACTTCTGGAAGGGCGCCGAAGCGTTTCCCGAGATACCCTCATTCTATGCCTACTAAATTGTTGGACATCCCTGGACCAACGTCTCTGGTGACATTTTATGGTTACAAGGACGTTAAGGAAGTAGAACGTGAACCTGGCTCAATAGTGAAAAAGATTCCTGTCTCCCTTGTTTCGAGCGGCTGGATACGCGCGATGTTCGGATGGTCTAATATCGATGACGATGACAGTCGGATGCCCTTGATGAGTGGGTGGAGCACATGCTTGCTGTGTTCATGCTCTAACTGATTCCATCACAGTGCCTGGTTTCGTTGCACCATGGGCAGCATCCACGATCAAACACCATAAATCGCATTTGATAGTACATGCACTGTTCAATCTTGCCTGTCGGGACCTTCTTCGTATTACCACCACGTTCTCGACTCTATTCCTCGATCTGGTACGACACATAGACGAAGAGTGGGATATGCTGCTATCCTCCATCAGGAGTGGCACAGTGCCTGATCTGCCAGGCGTGCATGAAGTCCAATCTCACTTGCAAGTAAGTCATGTCGATCGATGAGTAGTACAAGCAAATTTAGGTCAAACAGGCTCACTTGTACGCAAACCCGGACCGTGCCGCGGAACTCCGTGAAATTGGGCCTCCATTCTCGCGCGAAGGATGGGCCGCACACGTTTGGCCGAAACTCCAAACATCAACATTCATATGCAGTGGCCCTTTTGCTACTGTGTTACCGCAGGCAAGAGAAACCTGCCTTTCCCCATTGCTACCATGTTTCTTAGGCGTAAATCTAGGTGAAGTCGATTATTGGGCCGACTATCGCCATTCGCACACCTGGTTTCACTTCATCAGAATCCGCCATCGCTGTTGCCCATCGACCAGATGATCTCGATACATTTGTTCTTCGGAGCAACAATTTCATCGAATTTTTGGATATTACCGTGAAGGAATCCCACGAAAACCTTCATCAGGCAGTCAGTTTCATCTTCCTCTCTACAATTAAGACTAGGGCCGTTCGTTGAATTTTCGTTCTTTCGTCAAGTGGGAATTGGAGGTGGGTAAGCAGTACGAGATCGTGCTGACCACCAACGATGGCCTGTGGCGTTATCAGTTGGGCGATGTCATTGGCGTGATAGGCTTCGATGCGGATGATGGTTCG
>JBBPRX010000775.1:0-11778 GCA_038093195.1 Boletus fagicola | reverse complement strand
CCATTGCTTATGTCAAAACCCATCAAAACATATCAATTTCAAACTTTCCTAGGTCAGCAACAAAACTGTTGCCATGACATAGGTGACTTAAAGTAGCCATATCTCCACAGCCACTGGACTAGATCACCTCAATGTGTGAAAGGAAAGTCCCCAGCAGACCAGGCAATATTCATGGTGAATGGAGACACCCTGTCCAACAATTTAAGGACACTGGGCATTTATCACGATGGAATGAAGCAGTCAATACACCACATACTCCATCTGCTCCACCTAATCCTAAACCTAGCTCCTCCACTACCCCTTTTCAAACTCCCTCAGAGGACCCTGACATTGCAAAGCTAGTCCAGGAAGGGGAAGGTAGTGTATCAGAAAAGCTCGCATACTACCTACTTGCGAAAGCTATACAACCAGACCAAAAGGTCAACAAACCCCCCAGGGAATGGTCCTACAAAGACATCGCCAACCTATCAAAGGATGAGCAATCCCAATGGGAATCCACTTGCAGAGATGAACTTAGCATCCTCAGAAAGCGAAAAGTCTTTGACATTGTCAATAGACAAACTGACAGAAAAGTCATAAAAAATCGTTGGGTATTTGATGCCAAATCAGATGGGTGTAAAAAGCCAGACTCGTAGCCAAAGGCTTCTCCCAAGTAGAAGGTACTGATTTTGATCAGATCTTCTCACCAGTTGTGCACTTTGAAAGAGTACAACTTATGTTCACACTAGCAGCACTAGAAAACTGGTACATCTCCGGTCTTGATGTTACAAGCGCCTACTTATTGTTACGATTGGGTATGCTTTTTCTTAAAGCAGCTCCCCTTCGGCTCCCTTTCCCGAATCCTGATCCCTGACGGAGACCCATCTCCCTTGATGCTACTCTGGAAGACCCACCCTAGATCCCTTGTGGTTTCCTCCTAGATGACTACCCCCAGTAGTCTTCCTTCGGACCCTCCCTGGATCCCTTCTCTTGATCCCTACCCTGGACTCCCTTCTCGATAACTACCTCCAATCGTCGTCCTTCCGGACTCCTTCCCAGGATCCCTGACCTCACCCGAGTGCTGTCCCCCCAAGCCTCCCTTGACACTGTACCCACAGCATCATTGATCCTAATCTTCCTGAGTCATCACCCAGATGATCCTATCCTTCCCAAAGGCTGTCCCACCGCCTTCTTGATCCTGGTTCACCTGAGAAGCTGGTCCTCACAGCCTCTCTCCCGGTTTCACTCTTCCTTCCCACCCCTGCCACCAACACATAACCACATGCTCTTACACAACGTAACACGTCCCCACTGCCTTGCCCTCTGACACGCACCTTGTGACCTTTCACTACGTGATGTGTCTTCCCTGACACATACCATGTGACCTCTTGCGATATGACGCGTCTTTCCTTATTAGGGTATCCTCACCCACCCTAAAGACTCTTACCATATCTGGGCAACCTGCCCTAAACCACTCTCGTTGAGTATATAAGTTAGAACTCAGCTGTAATGCTTCTCTAACTTGAACCTACTCATTCCTGCATACTCTTGACTGCACAAGCCCTTGTGCTAGTCTAAGACTCTACTAAGGATAGTAAGTTAGCCTTCAGCCTTTGAGGCTCAAGCTCCCTGCAATCTCCTCCTGCTTGTACTCCTTCAGTGCTCATCGCTCTCGCTGCCTTTGCCTAGCCACCTGCTCTCTGGGCCATCCCCAGACATCATTGTTAACCTCTCACCATTGGGATTAACCTTGTCCCCAACTCAAGACCTACTCACTCAGCTCCCCTCATTCGTCATCAGAGGACGACCATCTTCTTTGTCAGAGGACAATCCCCTTATAGAGTCGGTGCCTCTTACCTCACCTACCGTCTGGTCAACCGTCGACCACCTCCACCTTTGCTGACACCCCTTGGGCCTATCAACCCCAAGGAAGAACTTCCCGGTCACCCCTCAGCAGTTGTAGTCCAACCCAGGCTACTTCCACTGTCCACCCCTGAGGACATCCCATCTTCCTTTTTGCTCCACAGATACCGACTGGCCTTACGAGTCAGGCTACCACCTGGTTTGTGACCTACAGTTGAGTCTACACACTCGAGTCACTTGTCAAGATTCTACCACCAGTAGCAACCTTAACACTTATATGGCAAGCTAGACAAAGAGATTTACATGGAACAACCAGAAAGTTTTAAACAATCTGGGCAAGAGCAGAAGGTGCTCTGACTATGTTGTGCCTTATACAGATTAAAACAAGCAGGCTTAGCCTGGTGGAACACCCTCAACCTGTTACAATTGGTGAAACCACCCCCGGTTTTTCCTTTCCTCTGACTACCCAGGAGATTACACCTGAGGACCACCCCGCTTGGACTCTCAAGGAGGACATCCTTTCCGGCCTAGAGGAGTTCGCCATACCAGACTCTGTCTGGATCGACCTCTTCGACGACATCCCTTTCCCACCTGAGGCTGTTCCAACACAGCCTCACTAACCTCGTCTCATCATGTGCTTCTCACGTGCCTCATGTCTCACATCTCTACGTGTCGATGCGTTCTTCTTCTTCCATCAAACACTGCCTCCTCAACCACATTCTCCTTATATGTGGTTTCGTGATCCTTACCTCATATGCACGTCTGCTTACCTCATACGTGCGTCCCCTCTCGTGTCGCGACGCGTCTCTCCACGTCTCTGCCTGCCCTTATCTCCTATTTCGTTATTTAGCTGGACCGGCCCTAAACCACTCTACGAGTATATATATTAGGGCTTCGCCTGTATTCCTTCTTTAACCTCAACCTACACAATCCAGTGTACTCTTCTGTTCCTTGCTATCCCCTTCAGCAAGCTCTCAGCTTACTCTCTCCTCATCCTCCCTTCCGCCTAGGACTGCCTAGGTACAACCAACACGGACCCCTTTGAGCATCGCAGCTCATCGAGTACCTTCTAGCATCCAGGCTAGTTAAGACCTTCAAGCACTTAGCCTCATCGAGACACCGGGCACACCAGCAACAGAGGTTGCACAAGTGACAGAGGTCACTACAAGAGACTTCAACAGGAGTTACACTCTCGTGTAACTTGTTAAGTTCAAAGAACTTAACAAATGGTTCAGGTTTATCCTAGTTGGTGCTATCCAGCCCAACCTCCCCCACTCCCACTCGTCACCACGAGGCACATCAACCTTAACGTGCTTCTAGGATCCCAAGAAGAAGAAGACAAGGAACGAAGGATCTCTCCTCCGCAACCTCATCCCTCTTCTGCTTTCGCAGCCATTCCCTCTGAAGGGTCATCTCGCAGAATCAGCGGCCCATCCCGAGCTGTTCCTGCACTTCCACCTCCCCCCTGTCGCGAGACACCCTCTCCTGCACTCTCTTGCGCTTCCTCAGAAGGACATCATCCAGCTCCCCCTGTACTAGTCCACAGTACATCGGTCGAAGCCAGACGGTCTCCTTCTCCCATCGAAGAAGACGAAGAAGACATCTTCTTTAGAGGATTACCTGACGCACCTCCCCCACCGCCAAACCCAGACCCACTTGCGAACCTAGACAACAACAATGAAGACATGCCAGGAGAAACCAAAGCCACACTTCCTGAGCCTTTCGATGGAAAGCCGTCGGACACCAACAGATGGCTGAAGGCCATGTTGGGATACTTTTTCCTTCACACAGACAAATACAGAGACAGGGCCAAGTCGTTCATCTTCCTCAACCAAATGGAGGGAGATAGGGGGAAAGCCTTCGCAGAGACATGGCTTACCCAACTTCTAGATGACACTATACCCGACGCCGACAAGACCTTCTCAAACATAAAGGACACTTTCGAAACCACCTTCTCTTCATACGATGCCGCCATCCAAGCCAGAGTTGACCTTGCTTCCCTCTCCCAACAAGGAAAGGGTGACAAAGCTTTCGGAGATTACATCTCTAACTTTGCTGTCCTCTCTGAGTGATCAGGAATCAAAGACCTCGGTGCTCTCACCAAATGGTTCCTATGAGGACTCAACAAGGACATTGCCACTCACCTCACCCTCTCTGGCGTACTCAAGACCACCACTGGGATGCAGGACATCTACACCAAGGCTTCGGAGATTGAAGGAAATTTCAAGCGGATCCAGCACTTCCAGAAAGGGCCAAGACCCGCATATGGAGGAGGTCAAGGTCAACGCGATCCTCATGCTATGGATGTGGATCACATCATGATCACGCCAGAAGAACAGGCCCAACTCATGCGGGAAGGACGTTGCTTTATCTGCCAGAAAGTGGGTTGCTCCACTAGGAAACATTCTGGCTACCCTCACAACAAATCTTCCCCGAGACCCAATCGTGGGACCTATACACGCGTGGTCGCCACTACTCCCAGACAAGCCCCTGCCGTACCACCGGACCCCTTGGATGCCTATCTCAAGGGATTATTGCATGAAGAAGGACATGACAAGATTCTCAGGACCCTGAGGTCAGCCTATGAAGTAGGGCTGGACGAACAGGGAAAGCCTCTGGACGAGGCCGAAGACGCTGCTGCAGCAGACAGATGGGACGAAACCATCAATGCGCTCACCGCCCATGAGCATCCCGCACATGCCCCTAGCCTCGAAGCACAGGGAAGACCATCAGGAGATGGTACTAGGATTTCCACTGGCGCTGGTGCGCCCTCTGCTTCGCATTTTTAAAGGGAAGGGATGAACCAACGTCATCTCCTTCCATCACGATCGCCCCTGTATTTATTTCTGGATCAAAGAGCAATTCTATTTGGATTCCTCTTTCGATCTGGAAACAGGATGGCAAAATTGTTGGCACTAATGCGCTGATTGACAGTGGAGCTACTGGGTGCTTTATCAGCACCAGTACGGTACGACGCTTGAAGCTACCAATCTTCAAGATGGACACGCCCCTCAAAGCGTGGAACATCGACAGGTCACCCAACATTGTTATGATATACAACATTTTCAAACTTTTTTAATACACTTACCTTGTACTATACTTTTACTTTCAAATTCATTGATGCATGCACATGATCGTGGGAACACACACATGTATTTAATTTCCGCTCTTCTCTCACGTGTTGCTTCTCTTTTTTCCAGCATCAAACTTCTTTTCCCATATTACTCATCATTATTACCAAACTCTCTCACGAGAAGCTTGGTCCGTGTGCATTCATGTACAGTATATAAAGTAGACACTTAGCGACTGGAACCCCAGTCTAATCCACTTGTTCTTTCGAGAATTAAGGCGTGACTCTATCCTCTATTCTCCTCCTAGGTCCTCTTCTAGTTTTCACATCTCAGATCTGGTGTAGTCTGCAAAAGTCCGGCCAGTGTTGTCTTTGGAATTCTTTCCACAACACTTGGATTAGACTGCTTACACTGCCCAGGCTCTTGGGCTAAGGAGTACCCCCCTGGAGTTTTCCAGTTTTCTCTTCTTCGTTACGTCTGCACCTTTAGGACGTGGGGATTGAACCCCAAGCTTTAGTCTCGTAGATACAACCTTCTCAGTCCCTCCTCTGAGGTGATACCAGCATCAGGGTTGTGCCTGATTTGCATAGAGCGACTAGGGAACCACTGTTGTCATACAGCCCTAGGCCGAGCTTATCCTGAACACTGGTAGTCCTCGAAGTGATTCGAGAGGTAGAGCATCAGCACTAGTTTTAGTCAGTATATGTGTAGTTTCGTTCCTGGTCGCTGCAGCCCCCAGAGAACTTGTTATGCGTCATTTAGAAGACGCCATTATTACCTTCGGTCGAAGAAGACATACCTACACCCGTTCGCTTGTCATATCCCCAGAGCTTGGTTGGAAGATACCAATCAGTAAGGAACGATGGCAAACGTTGCCATGGACGAGTTGGTCAAAAAGATGGCAGAACTCAATATGGAAAGAGAGAAAAACAGTGTTACGAAAAAGATTCAAGATCCAGGAATATGGGACGGAGATAGAAGCAAATTCCGTCTATGGTGGGTGAAACTGCGGCTTTGGGTAGGAGAGCAAAAATGGAAAAACGACAAATTACGAGGAATAGCAGTGCTCTCTTGCCTAGAAGGAAAGGCAGCAGGATATGCCCAGATAACAATGGAGTTCTTATTAGACAAGGAAGAAGAAGAAGTATTCGACCACAATGGAAAATCATTAGGTCTAAAAGGAGAAACCGCATGGTGGGATTGGATCACCTTGCAAAGGAACATCAAAGACTATTTCCAGATCAATGTTCTCACTCACGAATCCCTCAAAAAACTAGAGGTATTACGGCAGAGCGGCAAAGCTATTGACACCTTCCTACAGGAATACGAAATCCTAGTAAAAGAAAGTGATGTAGAAACCCACCATGCCCAAAGCCTTCTGAAGAAAGCGGTAGACTTCTGAATCTATCAACAACACCGCTTGCAAGGAACAGAGGCTACTTCTTTTCATGACCTTTTAGAAAAATATAGAACTATAGGTCAAAACTTCGAGCAGATGGCAGTCGAAACTTCGAGCAGATGGCGGTTGAAAGGGGACCACCATCAAAAACTCCATACATCCCACAACCCCCACGGCCTAACGGCCAATACTATTATCCGCCTTCACAACCCCCCCCAGGTCAACATCCATGTTTTACTCCCACAGGAACTCAACCAGGAAGAGGAGCGCCCATGCAAATAGACACACAGCAGGCGCAACCTCCGGGCACTCATACTTGCTACAGATGTCAACAGAAAGGCCATATTTGGCCAAACTGCCCCACGAACCCCAATTGTAGGGAACAACGTCCCCAAACAAGACAACAGTTCATTTTGGACTGTATAACAACAGCACTTTTGTGCCAAATCCTACTGTTACTCTGCCTGCTGTCACACAGGTTGCACAGCACCAAGGACACTATCCGGGATGGCCCCTTCCCGTTCCACAAGGCAATCCCCAGATCGCCCAAGCCACGGCAGTCAGCTACATGACGCCAGAAGCAGAAGCCTTCTATAGGGATAAGTTTGAAGTAGAAGCCAAGCAGCGAGCTCCACAGGCTTTAAAAGGACAGGGTTCATAGGTGATGAGGGTCCCTACGAACCGGTATCATGTACAATTTCTTCTTCTCACATTCTCACTAGAACGATGGACGAAAGTAGAAATACTTGTAATGAAAACAGCCTAGTGGATTGCACAGATTCAGACTTCCCTGTATGTAGATTAGACAATGTGTTCTCTCAATATGATATTCATTCCGAAAGAGCGACTCCTGAGAGCACGGTGCCGGAATTAAAACAATGCATGCTTAATTCCCTTGTTTGACAAGTAAGAAACTCCCCTATTTATAAATCCCTCAAAGAAACCCCACTTTCTCTTCGCACCAGTACTCTGTCATTTGGCGGTGAATTATCACTTAAAACGAGTATTATGATGAAAAAAGATGACCAATGGCGTAATCAGTACATTCAGGCACTTTTGGATTCAGGTGCATCCCATACCTTCATCGACGAACAATATGTATTACGACACGGAATCCCAACTTCAAAAGTAGACCGACCACTAGAAGTGAAAAATGCCAACGGCTCTAACAGAGAAATAGGACAAGTAACTCACATGGTCACATTAATTATTACCATTCAAGGACATTCTGAAGTCATAGATGCTTATGTTTCTCGATTGGGATCTCATCGACTAATCATCGGGTATGATTGGCTTTACCGGCACAACCTGGATGTCGATTGGGTGAACAAAACCATTTCATTTCCTCATTGTACACCATATTGTAAAATTATGGGCCTCGGACCTGAGGTCATTTCCCCTTCTATTCGTGTTATTGAGGAAGGACTAAAGGAAAAGGTTCCTGAAACGTACCACGAGTTTCTAGACGTCTTTTCAGAAAAGGAATCAGAGCGCATGCCCGAGTGAAAGCCCTGGGATCATGCTATAGATCTCAAACCCGATTTCATACCGAAAAAGGGAAGGGTGATTCCTCTTTCAGATGTTGAGATGGAGGAAGTTCGCACCTTCATCGACAAAGAACTCAAAAAGGGGTACATCAGACCTTCCAAGTCCCCTCAAACCGCACCTGTATTTTTTATTCCAAAAAAGGACGGAAAAAAGAGACTTGTCATGGACTATCGTTATCTTACATTAATGAAGGTACCATCAAAAATGCGTACCTGCTCCCTCTTATTTCCACTCTCATTGATCGGCTGAAAGATGCCGACATGTTTACTATGCTAGATCTGCGATGGGAATACAATAATGTACGCATCAAAGAAGGCGATGAGTGGAAAGGAGCGTTTGTAACACCAATCGGGGCTTACGAACCCACGGTTATGTATTTTGGAATGACTAACTCACCACCTACATTCCAGCAAATGATGAACGACATCTTTAACGACCAATATGCTGTATTAGTAATTTACATTGACGATTGTATGATATTTACTAAAGGAAAAACCAAAGTAGAACACGAAACATTGTAAAGGAGGTATTAACGAGATTACGAGAAAATGATTTGTACGTTAAACCAGAGAAATGCGCGTTCTCCAAGGACAAAGTGGACTTTTTAGGAATGGTGGTATCTAAAGAGGGGGTCGAGATGCAGGAAAAGAAGGTGTCAGGAGTATTAGATTGACCAACTCCTACACGTCTCAAACAGCTGCAAGGCTTCCTCGGCATTTGCAATTATTATCGACGCTTCATAGAAGGCTTCGCCGAGATTGCTAGACCTCTCAACGATCTGACCAAAAAGGACACACCATTCACATGGGGTCCTCGGCAAAAGGAAGCTTTCGAAACACTAAAGAACAAATTCCGAGAAACCCCTCTTCTTGCCTATCCGGACAGAAACAAGGAGATGAGAGTATAAACGGACGCCTCGGATATTGCTACAGGGGCAGTTCTATCAGTAAAATGCGAAGACGGACACTGGCGACCTTGTGCCTTCATTTCCCACTTCTTCGGCAGCGCTGAGCGCAACTATCCTATCTATGACAAAGAACTCTTAGCAGTAATTCGGGCTTTAGAAGAGTGGCAACACTACCTCATTGGTAGAGAAGGATTCGAGATCTGGACAGATCACAAAAACCTTGAATACTGGAAAAAACCACAAACTTTATCTGGGAGACAAGCACGATGGCATGCATTACTACAAGAATTCAATTACTTATTCGTCTACAAACCTGGTTCATCAAATGGCAGAGCCGATGCCTTATCTAGGCGTCCGGATCATGGTGATGCTGTTCAAGATCATAATACGAATATTATGCTTTTACCACCTTCTTTATTTTTGAACAATGTTTCATTAGAATCCTCATTCTTCGATACTTTACAATCTGAGTCAATCACCTTGGGCGTTGATGCTATTCAGGACTTTTCATTCGATTATGAAAACAACATTTTCAAAAATAACAAAAACAAAAACTTTGTTGCCACCTCTTTACATACACAACTACTAAATATTTGCCATGACTCTCCAATCGGAGGACACTCAGGACAAGGACGTACAATACACCTTCTTACTCGTTATTTCTCATGGCCTGGAGTTACCAAAGATGTTAAACTATACGTAGATAGCTGCCAAGCATGCGCCCTCACGAAGGGAAAGTCAACAGCACCGGCAGGAAAACTTATTCCCCTACCCACACCAAAACATCCATGGGAAGATCTTTCAGTAGATTTTATTACCGGTCTACCACAGTCACTTTCATTTACGGCTATTTGCGTGGTGGTAGATCAATTTTCAAAAGAAGTTATCTTTATTCCCTGTTACGACACAGTTTCTTCAAAGGACTTAGCTATCATATTCAGAGACAATGTTTGGTGTATTCATGGACTACCCTCTATGATAGTATCAGATAGAGGACCTCAGTTTGTATCGGACTTCACCACACAGCTTTGTCAGCTTCTCGGGATTTCACAAAAGATATCCACGGCCTACCACCCCCAAACCGATGGTCAAACCAAAAGGATAAATCGGGAATTAGAACAATATCTCTGAGCTTACATAGCCAAACGTCAAGGAGATTGGGTGAACTGGATCAAAATGGCTCAATTCCATCATAATAACTGTTGTGAGTCTAAACCTATATGGACAATACTAGGGTTGAGACGAGGAACTGATCCAGTGAAAACAATGATAAGTGTGAATGATGAAGTAATATTGTGAACTCGCGATGGTTAATCCTTAATAGGATATCTTGTAGTCTTCCTTTCTTCTAGACTCACTGTGCTGGGAAGCACCGAGATCTTGAATACTTAACTGGCTGACTCTCGTAGGTGAGTACCCAAGACCTAGACGACTATCTTAGAACTGGGGTTCTAAGGTCGTCTAGGGATCTATTAAATAGTGGCCATAAGGGCGCACGGACCAAAGAACGTGTAGGTACATAGATATATAGGGAAGGTAGGGTATGACATAGTGTGAGAGTGGTTAGTAAGGTAAGGGGTAAGTCGTGAGAAGGAAAGAGTATAAGGGGAAGGTGATACGTCATGGGAATGTGGGTAGAAGCTACACCATGAGAGGTAAGATGGCTATTGAATGATAAGGTGTGAGTGAGAGCGGAGATGAAGGATATGGTGGCAGCCAATAGGAAAGGAGCTAAAGATGGAAACATCAGGTGACTGGTCAGATGACCGTGGGAATGATCACGTGATAAGAATGGTGAAGATCGGAAAGGGGTATCACGTGATCGTGAGAGTAGTCACGTGACTTCTATTGTAAAAAGGAATGAAATGGGGTTAGAAGTAAAGTGTTAAAATGAAAAGAAACGTGATTATGAACAAATTCATAACAATAACTCCCTTACAACCGCCACTGGTACAATCCCCTTTGCAGTTACATGTAATTATGCCCCACGCATGGGATTTGAAGGAAGTGCCAAGACCTTAGCTGGTGAATTTGCAGGAGAAATGAGTCATTCCCATAAAGAAGTTGAGAAGGCTTTAGAAAATACTAGAGAATGAATGAGGCATACAGCGGACAAAAGAAGGTCCGAGGCACCGGAGTACGAAAAAGGCCAGCAGGTCTGGCTTTCCACGGACAAATTAAAATTACCTTACACGGCCAAGAAGCTTATGCAAAAATGGATTGGACCTTATGAGATCCTAGAGGTCCTTCCAAATGCGGTTAAACTAAAATTGCCCAAACACATCAAAGTTCACCCAACCGTCAACATATCTCGCGTAAAACCATATCGCCAAACATTACCCGGACAACCATTACTATGTCCGGACGCAATCAAGATTGACAAAGAAGGAGAAGAGCAATTTGAAATTGACTACATAGCTGCATCTCACTTCAAGGGCAAAGGATTACAATACTTGGTTCATTGGAAGGGTTATGATGAAACAGACCGAACCTGGCAAACCGCAGACATCATCAACACTGCTCTGGAAGCAATAGTGGATTTCCACGCTCTAAACCCTTCCGCCCCTCGTAAACTCCGCGGACTGTCTATCACCAATTTCCAATCTTTATTTTGTTCATACAAAAACTATACCGAAACAAACTTTCAAGGGACTTGTCTGGAATTCGAGTCTTAAAGAGGGGGTAGTGTTATGATATACAACATTTTCAAACATTTTCAATACACTTACCTTGTACTATACTTTTACTTTCAAATTAATCGATGCATGCACGTGATCGTGGGAACACACATGTGATCAGATCTCCGATCCATGACATCACCAACACGTGTATTTAATTTCCGCTCTTCTCTCACGTGTTGCTTCTCTTTTTTCCAGCATCAAACTTCTTTTCCCATATTACTCATCATTATTACCAAACTCTCTCACGAGAAGCTTGGTCTGTGTGCATTCATGTACAGTATATAAAGTAGACACTTAGCGACTGGAACCCCAGTCTAATCCACTTGTTCT
>JBBPRX010000774.1:0-11783 GCA_038093195.1 Boletus fagicola | reverse complement strand
CGAATATCAACGCCCCAAGAACTTCAGTCAAGTTCTTGTTGGGTTTCCCTCAACTATTCTTCTCTCTAAAGCAAGTGTCTCGTGTGAGGTGACCCAAGTCATTATTTGATTTGAGGTTGTCAACATTGAATTGACCTCCCAGAGGGGAAAAGAAAACTCGTAAAGAAGCCATTCCTCAGCTGACAGCCCCTGAAGGTGAGCCATCCTTGAATTCCGAACATGGTGTCATTGCTAGAATCCTATTAAGACGAACATGAACCCTCCTTTCGAATTGGACCCCCCAGAGGGGCAAAGAAAACACATAAAGCAGCTATTCCTCACCAAACAGCACCTGAAGGTGAGCTCTCCTCCCCAGGGAACCATACCATGATTTGATTGCTTATGTCCAATGTAGACCAAGATGTTGCAGCTGCTCATCTCAATCACAGAGCAAGCTATCCATCATTACCGCCTTTTCAATCTGTAGAAGCCAACCAGGTAGCTGAGGATTCAGGGCGCTGGAATTCGCCTAATTCAGATGACCAGCAGGCAGCACTGATGGTTGTCACTGCTCAGATCTCTAGACCAGGGAGCACATTGACTGGCGAGCTTGTTGATCAACTGGAAGGTGATGAAGTGAACATGGAAGGGCCATCTGATCAATTGACCTCAATGGCGTGACCAAATCATCCATCACCTGCAATCCCACCTGCTATGTTGTTACTGCCACCATCCCTGCCTACTGTCCCAACTGGTCAGGCTATGCCATCTGCGACCATGCAACTTCCTAATTCATTACTGGACAATCAGCTCACACCATCATCACCCCCTGCTTCATCTGAAGCATCATTGTCCTCACAAAGACGATTCACCAGAGCAGAGAAAGGAAAGCAGGTCAGCCATCATTCGGTTGACTGCAACAATCCCTATGATGCAGATGAAGATGGAAGGGACAAAGAAGACAAGGATGAGGAGGGCAAGGACAATGAGGATGAGGAAGACCCAGACATTTTACTGGATGAAAAGACCAAGGATGATTGGGAGATGCATCCTGGACTCCTAACAGTGGTGCAGAAAGCTCAAATGCCAAGAATTTGGTGCGAAGGTTATGGCAGATGCTCAAGCCTTGGCCAAGCAGCTCAACAAGCCAACTCACAACATTCTCCTGCAGTCCAGGCTGCTGACCCAGAGTGGGCAGAGTCCCACTTTAGCCAATGAGTATCACTGCTGGCATGCAGCTGAATATCCTAAGAATCCTGATGGTAAGTCATGCAAAACACATGTTGGATTATTGTAGATTGATATTCACTCCAATGTTAGAATCAATGGCTTTGTGGCATGCTCATGTGAAACAGGATTATGAAATATGGAAAACAGAGAAATGGGACCTGGCCAATGATGAAGAACAACACACCCTCTGTGCAGGATTGCACTCACATCTTGACAATGGCTTAGTTAGCCAGTCAGCCTTCCAACGAGTCAAAGCTGCATCAAAACAGTTCTTAGGACTGGTGAGTTCTACTGATTTCATTACATTGTGGTGATATTTATTTGCATGATAGGCAGAAGCTTACAACAATATTGAGGACATTGAGATTGTGGGGGCAGTAGTGTACACTGGTACTGATGATTGTGGTCGAACTGCCTCCTCATTATTTGGAGGCTCACAGTGGGTGCACATTGTATTGGAGAATGCAGGAGTACCTATTTGGTCATTCCTTGACATATTGGAAACATGCTTGAAGTATGTGTATCATCTATACATTGGCAGAATTATGAGGTAACTTGAAAATTTAGGGCTACCAATTATCCCAACAAGGCCTTCGCTTGGCCATGTTGCAGCTATTTGCAGGAATGGATGGGGAGAAATGCATTCAGATTGGTGCTGTGAATGCCAATTCACTTGGTCATGATGCAGTCCGATAAATGTTGAGCAGTATCCTGTGCATGAAACTTGGTGAGTGATGCAGCATTCAATTACCCTGACCTGAGTGCTAACCACTCTTTCCTAGCTGCCTTTTTAGGTTGAACAGGTCAAAAAATTCACTTGAAGAAGGACACCTTCCCTTGGACTCACTGGCTTGCTATTGCAATGGAGGTTCAAGTCTGTCTCATCAATTGGGATAATAACCACACACCTCCTGGCCCAAAGTTCCAATCTCGTTCCCTCCAGGTTGGTATGCTGAGATCTTTCATCTCACAATATGTGAAGAATAGCAAGGCAGCTGGCAAGGTAGTGGCGGAAGTGGACATTGTTCCATGGAAGGATGGTATGTAATATTAATAAAGTGTTATAGTATATTTGCACCACTGAAGGTGTTACAGATGAGATGGCTTTGGATGATGATGATCTGGCTAAGGCCAATATATCCCTGGTCACATCTGTGAAAGGAAAGGTTCTTCATCGATTGGGTGATTGTAGAGAATGGGTCATGTGAAATAGAAAGAAGCAGAAATGTGACCGACATGAGCCCAAAGTGGACTCTTCACATCATGTGGACCAAGCTGGGTGCTTGGAGGATGACAGTGAGGAGGACCCTCCTGATCCTTCTATTTGAAAGAAGGGCAAGCATGACCACCATGAGCCCAAGGTGGGCTCTTCACATCATGTGGACCAAGGTGGGCACTTGGATGATGATAGTGAGAATCCTCCTGATCCTCCTATGTGTCCTCCACCACACAAGCATCATTGTCACACTATTATTGACAGTGATGAAGATGTGGATCCTCCTGCTGTTATACCCTCTGCTGATCTGCCTGTGAAGACACTCCCTCGAAAGCAATCTGCTATGCCTCACTTGCCCTCAGCCCATCCCCAACAACCAGCTCATCACAGTGGTACAGTATGTAATTTCTCTTTTCTTCTCTTGTTATTTCATTTTTATTGAAACTTGTGACAAGGTCCTGCTGAGAACATTGATGGTCAGGCTCAGGGCTACCAAGAGCTCCCTCTTGTCACCATGCCTCAGAGCAACCTGCTTATGACATGGCTGGCTATTATCCTCCTGTTCCTGGGGGTATGGGAGGCTCTGGTCCTCTATATCATGGACCTACATATGTACCCCAATTTCTATCCTCCACCCTGCTATGGTGGACCTCCCATAGGGTACCAATATCCACAAAACATGGTCTGGGGTGGTGACAATCATAGGACTGGTTGATGGGCTGAGAGAGAGGGATATTATGCACAATATGATGATGAATTTTCAGATTGATTTATATTCCTTGTGCTTGCTGATACATCTCTGTTATGCTCTAATTTCAATACTGTGGATTATAGTAGATATAATGCAACAGCTAATGTATATAATGTGTGATTGTTATTGATGTCCATTCACTAGCAACAAGGTTGCCCTCTAAGTAATGGAGGGCATCCCTATAACTGCCAGAGGGCATTCCTTTGACTATCACAGGGCATCTCTCTCCTTATCAAAGGGTGTCCTTCTGACTATTAGAGGTAGAGGGCATCCCTTTAACTACCACAGGGTTTCCCTCTGACTGCCAGTCTGAGTAATACTGGATGTTCCTCCTAGTAATACATGGTGCCCCATGTCTCTCAGTTATCTAGAATACAATACTGGAACCATTGACACTGTAGCAGAGCATGATCATCCCTTGCAGTGATATAGAGTACCTCCTGACTATCTGAGGGCATCTCTTTATACTAGCCAATGATACTGCCAATGTTCTTTTGCATTATCAATGTGGATGCCTTCAGGTAGTCAGACTCTGCCAGTGAGAGAAATGCAGGGATGCCCTCTTGTAGGGAGAGGAATGCCCTATGGTAGTGAGAGGAATGCCCCCTGGTAGTAAGAGGGACACCCCTGGTAGTGGGAGGGATGCCCTTTGGTAGGGAGAGGGACACCCCTGATAGTCATAGGGACACCCTTTGGTAGGAAGAGGGACACCCTGGTAGTCAGGGAGATGCCCTCTGGTTGGGAGAGAGACACCCCTGATAGTCATAGGGACATCCTCTGGTAGGGAGATGGACATCCTGGTAGTCAGGGGGATACCCTCTGGTGTGAAGAGGGACACACCTGGCAGTCAAAGGGACACCCTTTGGTAGGGGGAGGAACACCCCTGGGAGTTGGAGGGATGTCCCCTTGTAGGGAGAGGGATGCCCCTTGTAGTGGAAGGAATGCCTCTGATAGTCAGGGGAATGCCCTCTGATAGGGAGGGACATCCTTCGATAGGGGGAGGGACACCCCTGGGAGTCAGAGGAACGCCCCCTTGTAGGGAGAGAGACACCCCTGGGAGTCAGAGGGATGCCCCTTATGGTGGAAGGGATGCTCCTGGTAGTTGGGGGATGCCCTCTAGTAGCGAGAGGGACATTCCCTGGTAGTCATAGGAACACCCTCCAGTAGGGAGAGGGACACCCCTAGTAGTTGTTACAATTACGATTTAAACCCCTATCTTTTTATCTTATCTAAAGTCACATGACTTCTCTTTCAGATTTCACCTCCATATCACATGACATTATGTAATAGGTCTAGAACCTAAACACGTGTTCACCTCATGTTTTTAATCTCCTTGACCTAGAATGTCCTAGCATTGCTTATTTAATTACTGTATATTCTGGAATGTTCCCTTATCATACAAAGTCATGACATCATAGATATGCACAGACCAGTATCATAATATGTACAAACACATGTAACAGTATAAATACTCAAATATCAACTCCCCAAGAACTTCAGTCAAGTTCTTGTTGGGTTTCCCTCAACCTCTCTTTACCCTAAAGCAAGTTTCTCGTGTGAGGTGGCCCAAGTCATTATTTGATTTGAGGTCGTCAACAGTAGTCATAGGGACACCCTCTGGTAGGGAGAGGGATGCCCTCCAGTCCCAATGGTAGTCAGAGGGACACTGTCCAGTGGTGAGAAGGACACCATCTGACAGTGAGAGGGATGCCCTCTGGTGGTGGTGAAAGGGATGCCCTACATCACTAAGAGGAACACTCTGGCAATCAGCAGAGGGATGCTCTATTAGAACCAGACCTCTCCATGTATGTGATGATAAAGGGAACATAAACTTGACAGCCTTGTCAATATACTGTAAGTTCTTCACTCTTATATGGACAGCAACATCTAAATCCTTTAGCATTATTTGAATATGAGTCACTTATCTTCCCCTACCACAAAGTACCACTCCTAATGTGTCTTGACCATCCTATTTACTGTCAACATCCCCAGTATGTATCATTGGCACTTCCACATACTCCATCTGGCATTAAGGACAATATAGCATAAATTATGTTGGCATCATATCACATAACCTGACTGTCTCCTTATCATCTCACTTCCTCCAGTACAAAAATGAAAAAAAAAGATCAGAGGGCAGCCCTCCTGTAGGACCCCAGACATCCCTCCATAGCAAAACATCCTCAAAACCACACAAATAACATGTTTCTATGAGGGAAGCCCTATGACCCACTAGGGCATCCCTCTCACTCAGGGCATTATTCAGGAATGCCATAATATGACCTAAAAATAGCTTTTCAGACTATGTGGAAAAATGACCCACCACCCTGGGAACGCCCATAGAAAATGAAGCCTTTAGCTTCATCTTTTGGTAGTTGCCAGCATTGAAAATCCCTGATGAAGGCATTGAGATAAAATTCATGATTGGCATCCTGAATACCTCATAACAGCAAACTTGTGGCCCAGATTTCTCTACAAGGATGGGAAGTTTGACCCAGTGCACCCTGCTGAGGGTTTATTCCAAGGTAGCCTACTTGTGAAGGTAACTTTTGTTTTGTTTTGAATTCCTAATTTTTAATGTGTGTTCTATCAACTAACATAAGTACCTCAGGCTTTCAAATTAATCTTCACCTCCCAGAGATGACTAACAAAGGTGACTTGAATGACAACCTGCATGTCCAACCAAATGATGCCATGCAGAAAGACATACTTGTACAAATGTGGCTGGTCTCCTCAAGATGCAGAAAGTGGAACCAGGGCCATTGCATATGTAGCAGTGCAGGTGAGTGGTTGCACATACCTTGCAGGTGAATATTCTAACCCAAAGGCTGTAGGTTCAATTTGCCCTCTGGAGCTGTGGGACTTGGAGGCAAGTGGATGGCATATTCAATCACCCCCTCTTCTACAACAACATTGTCAACTGGTTCGAAGTGACAGAGCATGCAGAGGACAAGGCATTTGTGGACGAGTTGTTGCTATGGTGGAACAGGTACATAGGTGATCATTTGACTTCTCTGACTATACATCTGACAGAGATTAGTCATCCCCCAGACAAGTTTTCAGCCACATGGCTGTAATAAACTATTGGCTGAGGTGAGTCACTTTTCACTTATGATTTACTGACAAATACCACTAATCCTGGAACCATTCCGGTGGTTCTGAGATCTGGAATGACACTTCTGAAGCACATGTCTACTGTTTGCAGTGTTGCACCAGAAGTGCACTGCTGCACTTCCGAGTTCGGAAGGCCCAATTCCGGAATCAGTTCCAATATTTTCCTGCGCCCTTCGGAAGGCTTGGAAGGCTTGGAACTCTTATTACTCTTGACTTCCTTCACATTGACCCTTGTTGGCTAATATTACTACACTTCTTTTAAATCCTTTTTGACACATATTGAGGTATGAGTGTGCCTTCATCACATACTATATAAACCTTTCATTCCATTCCAAATCACCTCAGTTGTGCTCGCCTGTCTTAGGCAACAGCTGAGGTGAGTTATTCAAGTTCTCTTACTTAGTATTCATTCCTAAACAGATGTACCATAGCATCTGGTATTGCTAGGTAAATAAAGTTGTTCTCGCCCATCTTAGGCAACAGCTGAGCATCTGGTATTGCTAGCTTGCCTCTCAGACTTTAATATTTACAATACTTATAGCTAATGTACTTAGTCTTGGGCAATTCCTGCCTCCTCATAGATTCTGTCACAAGCAAGTCATTACTTGTGGTTATTGTGATTATACATAGCTATTGTCATGGTTTCTCACCAAATGGTAGAAAAATTAGATTTCTGGTGATTGTTGCTATTATAGCTGTTTGTTGAGAAATGGTATAGAAATTAGATTTCTGCACAGCACAGATATGGTCTGCAATACTTCGGAACCATATCATGATGATATACCTTACCAATGGGACCTATCCTTATAAGCCATTATATTCGAATGGACTAAGGGTCTTATCTATCATGCTGACACATATTGCCCATAAACATATCATTGTTACAACTGCCAAAGGTGTATCAGGTTGGTTACACGTGCTGGAAATGACCTACCTATATAAGGGTTTATATGGTCTTATACATAATATACTTATTGCAGAGTATCTAAGGGGTATATAAGCAATGTGTGATACTCATGATGCTGATGGTGGTTGGCTGGCCAAGGGGTGGAATCAAGGAGATCATCATTGTCATTGAAAAATGGGTCAATCGCATTTGACGTTGGTGGGTAATGCAGCAATCAGTTGTGAGCAGCAGGGTTGGTGCTGTGTACAAGGCGCGCAAACAACTCCTCTGAGTCCATGGCAGAAGTGAAAGTCATCATCATTGTCGCCCCAACGAAAGTTGCATAATGGCCAACCACTCACTCTTCTTCTTCACTTCCATTAAATGTCCATACAGCTCCTACCATACATGCCCAACCATTCACACTGAAAAGGATTTTGAGGAATGCATAACAGACTGTTGAGACCATCACAGTATGCAAGGAATCAACATGGTACTAAGATTACAAGAAAAGGAAACAAAGCAAAGGAAATTTTAACATTACAGAATGCCCAAGTCTTTCAATGCATTCTGTAGAATTGTTTCCTTCACTGCCCCAAATACTAAATGAATGTTTATTGTATCTGTTGCTTGTGTGAGACTGATCACTGGTATGAGCCGAGAATGAGGCGAAAAAGATTTGAAACTTACTAGGGATAAATAGAGAGGCGTGCCTGATTCATCTGCATAAATCTCCACAGAATATATTTAGCTGCTTTGTTGATATCAGCACCACCAGAATACTCTGGGAAATATCACTCTAGTAGGACCTGGTGATGTATGAGGAAACAAAGGACATGTTTTGTTGGGAGACATACCTTTGATAGCTTGATTTTGAAAACATCAATCTTGTTAAGGAAGAGAATGGTGGATGTTCTCAAGAACCATCAGGAGTTGATGATGGATTCAAAGAGTATGAGTGATTCTTTCATCCAATTCTGCAGCATGTGATTTAGAGCTCAACTATAGATGATATCTGGGGGTGACTTGCCTGATTCCTCTCTTCCAGTAATGCTTGATCATACTCGCTTAGGAATGTGCAGAAAATGATGCTCATGACACTTTCAAAACAGTGAATCCACTTCTTTTGTTCTGAGCATTGTCGACCGACATCAAATATATGTATCCTATATACATATGTATAACGTTGAAGGGAGATGGGATGGGCCAAATAATAAGACATACTGGAGTTGGCCCATCATGAATCTAGTTTTGATGATGCCTGTTGTCTTTAGATGAGCTCACAGAACATTGCTCTCAGTTGGGAGGTAATTGGGAGAGCCTATGCATATGGCTTCAGTGAAAAAACTAAGGGGAAGTAGTGAGAATAAGTCAGGATGTGGTGGGATAATTGTACTGACTAAACAGCATTGTCCATGAGGTAAAATTCACTAGCATGTTCCATGACCACCGGGATTATTGGGTCTTTCCACAGTTCATAGATGGCTTCTGTGATTTCAGGAGAAAAGACAAAGGAGGGTGATGGATCAATTTGGTAGTCAAATATTCGGTCTGCATTGACCTGAGGTGGCAGATATGAGGGCCAAGTATCAATATTGGAGCGGATGAGTTGATACATACACAGTTAGTTGGATCCATGCAGTCGAGACCGAGCTTGCACATAGTGAGATTGATAGCTTGTGCACTATCTAGTGTGTTTCGGTAGATGATAGGTCGGTAAGTCATAAGTTCCTCATCTGTGAAACCGTTCTGGTGGATAATCTTCATCTGTTTAGCAATGGTTGATTTCCCTGACTTGCATGCACCTAGAACATGGTTAAGTCAGCATGGGATGCGAAGAAGAAAGGGAAGGTAGAAGGAGGTGTTAAAAGGCTTGGCGAGATGGGCTAACCTAGGAGTAATATTTTGCACTCTCTTCTCAGCTTCTTAGAGTCCTCTTCAAGCGATCTGTCAATGGCATCTGACCTTGCCTTTTCGGCCCTGTCCTCAGTGACAAAATACCACCTACTCCAGAAGGATTTTCCACCTCTCCAAGCCTCTGAAGAACCTCCATAGTCACTCCACCTCCTCCAAAGGTCCGAAGTTATTACTCCATATCTAGGAGTTCTTACTCCAGAGTTTAGGAGTTCTTACTCTGGAGTTTAGGAGTTCTAACTCCTTAACATTCCCTTCTCCTTTACACTGCAGGGCTGCTACTCGGCTACAGACATTACCATACTTTTCCCTTCCTCCATTTTCCCTGACAGTTATTGAGGTACAAGTGTGCCTCCACTATACAGTACATATTTAGATTCCCACTTCTCTTCCCAGCACCTCAGTTGTTTTCACCCCATTGGCAACAGCTGAGGTGAGTGACTTTCTATACATCACTTACTCCAAGACTAATGTACTTTAGCTCCGGTACAAATACTGTAGGTAAATACACTCAGTTGTTTTCGCCCCATTGGCAACAGCTGAGCTCCAGTACAAATAGCACTGGACTTGCTCCGCAAAACTCTGGACCTTCGGACCCCCAGAATTTGACACTCAGGTGAGGAGGAAAATACAGTTGCCCATGATGAAAGGAAGAGGTGGGGCAGGTATGGAACTGGAGACAGGATTAGCATCGTGGTTGGCTGGTCGTGTGAGAGATGGTGCGCGATGCAGAGCCACTTCAGGCAGCACTTCTTGGCATCAATAGTGACCTGAGAGGAAGCTTCTTTGGCAGGTCACAAGAGTACCCAAAAGGTCACGCATCCACTCCGGCCCATCTACCAATCTGAACTAAAAATAACCAGCACATTTTTAAACCTTACTGAACTGCTCCTGAACCTCCAGAAGCCGAACCCAATGCGCCCTTCGTTCATTTATGTAGCACCCCATATGCATTTCATGTGTCACCCCGAACCTCTAGAAGCATCCCAATAGGCCCTCCATGTGGTTGCATAGTGCAACATGCGCTTTACATGCGCCTACTTGATGCACCCCCCATGGCAGGTGACTCTTTGCTCCTGCTCCCCTCCAGCTGGCACCAACATGCCTCGCCACCCTGGCACTTGTTCATCGCAGCCCAGAGCCAGCCATGGAATTGGCCAACACTTCACCTCACCTCGCAGAGCCCGCAATCGGATGAAAGAAGCAACCCCCGTGATCATACCCGGACGGGCACAACGGTGTGAACTCCTGCTGAACTGGCTACGAACACTTCTAAGCCAGCGGGGGCCCAATCCGTCACCACAAACCCCCTCCCCCCCACTTGCAGCAAGCGTTGAACAAACACAGCCATCTGCACCTGTGGAACTGTTTTCAGCAGACTTCAACATTGCAGCTGATCACGCAACTGCTGAAGTTGAACCTGACCAGCCTCCATCCCACCCTGTGTGCCGGATCGCACAAGCAAACCAGTACAACAAGTGGAAGAGCACCATTCCAACCCTTATCAAACTGTTCCTGGTCTATTTAGAACAAACTCTCGGCAAGGCTGTCCCGCAACCTGCGGCCATGCTTTCCTGCTGTCAAGCAGCATGCGAAACCAAGAAAATGGAACTTGTCGCCCTATTTTACGACTGTAAGTCATCCATTCCCCTTTACATTATACTTCAACAATGGCACACAATACAGATTTCCAAGTGATCTGCATACATATCTGTCGATGTGCATCGGTTCCTCAAGTTCTAATCTGGCATGGACTGTTTCCCACCGCACCATCCCAGCCACACATGGTGGTTTCTGTAGAACTTCTGACATTCTACCAAGCATTGTTCGAACAATCATGCGATGCTGTAAATGCACTAGCAAATGCATTGCATTCTCACTACAGCCAGCGAGGCTTCCATTTTACAGACAAACAAGTAAGTCACTTTTGCCGACAACATATCACACATTGACATTACTCCAAGGATCTGCTGTTCAAGAACCATTTCATCGCAGCCTTGGGCACGCGATCCAATGGTTTGATGTCCTGCAGGTAGAACTGGACCGTAATCTGGAGTCCATACTATTGCAATGCTGCCGGAGAATCACTCAGCAAGCAAGTGACTCATTGAGAGAAGTCAATCAGGCCCCCTCTTCCCAAAACCTCACCAGTATGGCAGGAGATGTTTGATCTGCAAGTGATGACGATGTATCTGCAGAAGCCAATCATTCCTCTGATCAAGATGTTTCAACACGATCTCAAATTCCTGCTGGAGATGCCAAGAACCTCCTGTCCATTCTCTGCAATGACCCACTCATTCAACGTTGTCCTGCCTGCTTTGGTGGGACAACCTTCGCACATTTGCTCGCAGATGGAGCAGACATACATGTAGCCACAGATGGCAATTTCCACCATCACCACCATCGTTCCACGGGAGATTCCCCAGCTTTCCATCAACCACGATATTTCCTACCCAAGTCTCAAGTTGATGACGTTGGAAAGCACCTAGAGCAAGTGCACAAATGACCCCTTCGCTCACGACGTGCCAAAGTCCCCAATGAAGCCGTCGATAATTGCCAATCAACCTACAAAGCTGCAGATAGTAACAAACAGAAGACATCCATGGAAAGTTTTGATGATACTGGCATCATGGCCCTGATATGCCGTCATGACATCCCCCTTTTCTTCGTGAACATCGACACTCCCGGAGAAC
>JBBPRX010000773.1:0-11786 GCA_038093195.1 Boletus fagicola | reverse complement strand
TGGATCCAGCCCACATGCATAGACGACATACGGAGCTTCCTCCATAAATTCAATGCCAAATCGGTCCCAGATCGACCCAGTGCGTTCCGAGTCATCTGACTCACGGTCGCTCGGATAGGCATGACAATGCATGGCCACCAAGAACACTTCGGGGTGAGTGAAGGTGCCTTGGCAACCTGCTTGTGATGATTCCGTGCATGTTGTAATACTGTTTGATGCCACACCGGAAGTGCATTGTACGGATAGATGGGAAGGAATCTTAACCAGTTCAGCAAGCTCAGCGTCGAGCTCCTTCTTCCACTTGTCAACTAGTGCGAGGAGCTGTGCAAACGCAGATCCGAATGCCCCCATATATATATAACTATAACCCCCATCCGGATCCCAGATGATATCTCGAAAAGGGGGGAAACAAGCAATGTCAGCAACATGTGGAAGAAGTTCGAAAGCTGGTGTGTTCGGTGATGGAAACATCGCGTAGGTGGTGTATTGAGACACCAAAGCAAATCGGTGTTGTCGATGCATGCTCTCTAATCGTCGAGATCGAAAGTGATTCATGGTGCCGAGCCACTCGGGCCAAATTTGGTTCATTCTGATGCGTCAAGAGTCAGTATACAGTGAATACTAACCTTCGTCCGTGAGTGATTTCGATGTGCTGAAAAGAGATATCCAGGTGCTTTGAATTTCACAGCATCCAAAATGTACAACCTCTTGACTATACCCGAGCTGCTGGAGACGACCGAAAATGCTGTACCAGACCGAGATAAAAATCACTACTGAAGAAAGAGAAGTCCAACCTTGTAGATCGCTCTTGCCGACGCATTTTCAAATCATCTTGACGCTCTGCTGCCCTTTTTCGCTGCCAGTCTTCATATTCGCGTGCATGCTGTACAAACCAATCAGAGAGACAGGATAAAGAGAAAGGAGGTCGATCTGACGTTACGTATAACGACAAGCCACTCCTTTCTGTGGCTTAAAAACTGCGCCTTGTCGGAGGAGCGCTTATACTCGTCCATAAACGAGTCAATCTGCTCTCTGTCAACCCACGATCCTGTTTCTGCGGTGTGGTCAAGCAGTGTGATGTGTTGAATGACCATGTTACATACCATTTTCAATTGTGAGGTGTGCTATGGCCAAAACGTCGTTCTTGCGAATGATCTCAGGGCACGAAAAAAGATAGCTAAGCCTGATTTTGGTTTATGAACTCGATCTGTAGTGAAGCATCCGTGGAATATTACCGTCCGACTTTGCAGTCTCGACAATACCGACGGCGCATTTGCCAGAAAACGATTTTGGCATGTTTTTCACAGTCCTGTGGGACATCTCTGAGGGTTTCAGCCCAATAGTGGAGTGTGTACTTACGTGGCAGCGGGCGTAAAAGATGAGATTAGCGTATTCCGGTTCGGTCAAGTTGGCCGGACAGTCAGGCAGGCCCTTAACTTGGCGGCGAGCGCGCCTCCAGACGAACGCCGAAGATTTGCCCATCAGAGTAGCTCGAAGTCCTTTGCAGGTGCGTGCAAGGCTGAGGAGGTCGAGTGGATGGATGTATGCGGCAATCTAGGAACATCATGTTCGTCAGCGAAGGTCGGAAACAAAGAGAAGGAAATGCGTGTACGAGGAATAGCACGTCAAGGTTCAATCGGCATGGCTTTCCACGACGCCGAGTCTGTAGAGACGTTTTGAGGACGTAGTACCATCCGGCTCACATCCCGCATAACCGAACGATGACGTGGCGACGTTTGTCCAAACACTTGGGCCGGACATAGGCTTGCAAGTTATGTATATAAGTTCCCGTACATTTCGTGTTCAAGACTTTCTGGACGACACGCGCGCGTCGAATGGGCCAGGAAAACCAAAGCACACACACAATGCAATAGTCGGTGACAACCTGGGATCTGGATCTGAGACGGCAACCTCGGCAGCCACGATGGTCTTTACAATGGAACCACAACGGGTGCTGGTGTTTGCTTCCTCCGCTCATCCATACTCAAGATGTATCCACCCAAACCCCTCCGCAGATACCTTTCGACGTGTAGCATCCGTTCACGTGAAGCACTGTCTATTCATATCACATATCCATGCCAACGAATGCTCTTCCTCATCAGCTCCGTACTTTTGGACTGCATCTGTTGTTTTGTTCTAGATACACCTCCCGGTCTACATGTGCACAGCATCCCTACGCCGAGTTGACGGTAACCTATTAGTCACTGGATGATGCTCGCTGTAGGGATGGCTCACATTGAGTAGACTTCCAGGTGTACATGGAGCATGTCACTGGCAGAGCGCTGTGGGCAAAGGTACGAAGTTGGCTGAAATTTATAGACGCCTCTTAGCTGTGTGGTATGTGTTGCAGTCAACGCGAACGTGGCTAGTCAAACATTGGCTTGTATGTGGTTGGGTTATGGCGTGCCATCTGTGGGTAGCCGAAGAGCGGGTAAGTCAGATCATTGTAATCCACGTTTATATGCGAGCTTGCATGTGGCATTGATCTCGTGGTCAACATTTACGGAGTCTCCTTGCGCCTTTGACAGGTGAGTCATCCAACACGTTCACCCGACTGTTGGGCCCGTCACCCGAATAGACGACGGTTACAAGTTCAGTGTTAAGATTTTGCCACAATCACTGCATATATGCGCCTCCTCGTAGCACTAAACATTTTACCTTCCTCAGCCAGTTCTACACTTTTTTGCCACAGCTCTTATTCCGCTCATCAGTACCTCCGATCCCGCCTGTGCATAGCATCCCTACATCGACTTGACAGTGATCAGTGCTGATCATTGGATGATGGTCGTTGTAGGAATGGCTCACGTTCCGCGGATACGGTGTGTGCGGAGCGCATGGAGACCAAGGACTCAAAGGTGTAGATGGCTGAGGATGTTTATTGCGCACAGAGAGAGTAGACATCGTGTCGTTGTGAGCGAGTTCTGGACCGAACAGAGTTGTTGTGTCTCGGGTTATGTTCAACAACGTTGCAAAGTGTGTTACCGGGGACAACCGAGTCACGCCAAGCAGAAATTCAGGTTTTCAGCTGGCGGAACATGTTTGTCAGAGGCTGACTTTGCAAATTGCAGACAAGTCTGGTTGACGACGCCAGATATCTTGTCTCTTGCCGATTTCTGTGCGAGTCACGTTAGCACTCATGGATCCATGACATTACTATTTCTCATGAGCGCATGCACTAACACTACGCTCGCCTCCGTGCCTCGGATCACGTAGGCTCACACCAGTCATCACAGTTTTGCACTGTGGCCAGCAAGAGTTCGAATGTGGCAATGACTGCCATAGAGTATACGGGGGACTTGTTCGATTAGCCAGACCAAACATTGCGAATTGCGAGGTCAATGCCTCCAGAGATGGAAACTATTGTCGCGGCGTTACGGGCTTCCTCACTCGATGTTGAGTCGACCCTCAATGAGGTTATACATACGGCCGCCTCAATGAGCCTTCCACACCTTGCTTAGCAGCAGGTCGGATGAAACCGCCATGCATCGCCTTCAAGCTCCCACTTCTTTTGCCTTATCGAACACGTCCTCTGAGGCCGTGTTTATCGCGCGGATACTCCCGTAATCTGAATGGTGGGAATCAAGACAAGACAGAATGTGTCTCGGATGACTTCTCTGTACCTCGCTCACCCCTGTGCTCTCCTTGACCATGAAGCTACTCAGAGCAGCGAGATCGTGCAGGGTGACACCGCAGAGCCATCCTGAACCCTGCTCCCCGCTCCCGCCCGCTCTCGTGCATTCAGTACCGATGGACGGGGAGACGGCAGCGTTGCAACTCATCGCCAGTCTTAGGCAGCCATTTGGTATACTGTTACTCACCCTGGCACACACGAGTAGACGCAGGGTGGAATGCAGGCGAGTCGCAGCCGATAGCATGGTTACTGTGGAGATTCAGGAGACCGTACCCTTGGATGAGCTTCTCGACAAAGTACGCACTCTGGAAATTTTACAAGTAGTTTTACGTGGCATCTCGGACGATCATCTGACATGTACATCAACCACATCGCTTCGATTCACAGCTTAGACAGTCCTCTTGATCAAATATTGTAACGTCCGCGTGGTAGGGCTGGAAAAGTCTTCGGTGCGGTTGGGTGATGATGGAATGCGGTAAGGACGGCGGGG
The DNA here is from genome assembly GCA_038093195.1 of Boletus fagicola. Classification (NCBI taxonomy): domain Eukaryota; kingdom Fungi; phylum Basidiomycota; class Agaricomycetes; order Boletales; family Boletaceae; genus Boletus; species Boletus fagicola. The sequence goes on along the minus strand of JBBPRX010000773.1, from coordinate 7,665 downwards.
TAGGAGAAGAGGACGGGCGGAGCCCAAACATTCTCCTCGCGTGGTAGCCCTCTCCATTTTACTAGGTATTCTTTATGGTCCCTACGTGTCCTTTCAAGTTTGTCCAGCACTGTTTCAACCCCGCTTGCTCTGTGTGATCTCCGAGTTCGATTGGGGGAAGAGGCTGGGCAGTTGTTGCAGAGGAGGGCTAGGGGGATAGTGAGGACCTGTAAGATTGTTGCAGCGAGGCGTGGAAAACCAGGTGAATACATGGTGATAGATGTCCTCATAGACCCTGTCGGTGAGAATATCAAGTAGGGATTCGTCATCAAACGTAGCAAGGAGCTCGGGGTGGTTGAAGTGGGGAGCCCGCTTCAACCACCTCGAGCTCCCTTGATTCAAATGAGGCTAGGGAGTGGTCAAACTTCTCGTACGAGCCATCGTACTCATCCGGCTTGGCGACGGTGATAAGCTTTTGGGGTCTAGCAGTAGGGGCGGGAGGTACGGGAGCATGAGCAGGAGTGTGAGCAGTAGCGGCGAACACGGGGTGAGTCTAATGCTGGGCGACAGCTTGATTGAGGTCGTCGTCGTTTTTCAGTGGATGAGCTAGTATATTACATAAGCTGAATCAGAGTGTTCGGATTCAACTCCGCCACTCTCCCGGTTCCCGCTCGTCCAGCAGTTGTCCTGTGTGATATGGTTAGGATAGTCCTAACCTAGGCGCTATCCGACCTAAATCGCACGAGGTGTGATGAGAGTAAAGAAGATGGTGAACCGAGGAAAAGATGGAGGCACCGTCAACTATCCCTTCCAGCTAATTGGTGTTACAAACAAATCTCTGCTTAGGTATCGTGCAACATGGTGCTATGGAAAGCTGATAGAAAAAAAGGCAACGTGCGTAAGCGACCTAAATTACAGGGGGGTAAGTTTGTCAAGCCCGAAGAAACATAAACTCCGTCGTGCAAAACATAATTATATATTCATTCATAGATATTTCGTGTGCCGTACATTCCAGGCAGTCCTGGACACGGAGAAACGAGCCCGTCTTCGGACGTTGATAAACGAGGTCAGACCTCCTCTGTGACATCGTCGAACTTGATCTCGCTCCGACGGTTGTTCCCGGTAGCCACAGGGGCCCTCGGGCTCATCGATGAGAGTTGATCATTACCGATGTTGTCCTCCACCAATATCGTGACGGGGAGTATTCTACTCCTTCGGTCCACCACACCGACACTGTTGGCGGTGGTCGTACATCCAGGTTGGTGTGAATTCGTCGTCTGGTTCGCCCAATTAGCCAACCCGACCCGGATAATGACCATGTAAAATGTGATGGCGATGATCGGCGTAATCTGGCAAGTCAGAAAGAACGTCTCACTGTGACTATTCTCATAAGCGAGCAAGGGATGACGACTGACCGCGTCTAGAATCACGTATTGACCGTTGGATCGATACAAGAAGCAGATCAACGCCGCAGAGAGGGTGAAGGAGTAAATCATGCCAGCATCGATCACGGTGTGTAGAACGGGCCGCAGTTGGGACTTTCGGGGGCCAAGCGGACTCGAGGTTTTCTGGTCGACATGCCAGATACGGTAAGCCAACAGAACTGGTAGAGGGAGAAAGACATTGATAAAGCACGCTTCGACGTGCGTCAAAACGCGAGTACGTACGGGTCGCCAATAGGTTGGTCGCCAACGTCGATGCCCAAAACGACGTGATCCACCGCGAGAGGCTCCCATCAAAGACCTCGTTTTGCGTCGCGCGCGATTCGGTATACGGACATGCGACTCCAGTTACTTCAGAGGTCGTTGATGATTTCAATCCACCCCGGAGGTTAGGGCACACGTACCAGCAACGGCACACCAAAGCAGCATAGGTAAAATCATGATGAGTTTAGATTTCCATACCGCATAACAGCGGTAGAGCTGCGATGGAGTTAGCGGATGATGTTGATCTAGACGGAGTGAAACTTACGACGACACCGTCCCCTATTAGCGTCTGCGCAGTATACACGTAGTTGTTGCACGCGAACGTCCATTGCGAGATGTCCGAAAAATACCCAACAGGACCTCCTCGGAAGGTGTTCCGGAGAAGTACCAAACCCTCCATAATCCTTATGATACGGATCACGATGTGCTGTATACCCCCCCAGAAATTAATATCTGTCCGATGATTATGCAGGATAACACGTACCGCCGTACTACACAGCAGCAGCAAGCATGCTACCGTAAGCATCTTGCGGTTTATTTGATGAGTGGACCGTTGAGACGACAGTGCCCAGATCGCTCCTCCGAACAGCGGCAACGAGAAGCCTTGCCCCACGAATGTTCAGTATGCTTTGTTCACCATCCATCGTTGACGGATTTTACCGTACAACAATGTTTCGAGCGTCATTGACAAGACCTCTGCCTTGGTCAGAGGAATGTCAATGATAGGCATGTTTCAGGACGTGCACTTGCAGGACACCAGGAGGAACCCGGGACAGGAGAGGGAATGGCGGGTGGGGAAGAGGGAAGGGGGAAAGGGGAGGTCCGGGGAGGGACCAACACCCTTTGCATCAGCCCTTCGCCACGTATGTATCCGAAAATTTCGACACCTCGGGCACGATCGGGTGAGTAGTGATCCATGACGCAAAAACTCACGTGTTGTAAGAAGAGCTGAAGAGGGAAGGGGTAGTCGATCCAGAACATGCACCGGGGTGATCAGAAACAGGAGAAAAGTCGTGTGAAGCGGCGTGCTAGTCGAACTTCATCGACCTATGTACTGAGATCTGGAATGCTCTCCCGAGTCCCAAGTAGTACTTCCAGCTGGACATACATCCCAGCCAGCCATGATCACATCCTCCCCATTTGAACCCCATGATGCCATCACCCGCGTTCGACATTCCCTCCTCGAGCTCCCACTCTCCCCAAAGACCCTCGCCACGATCTTTGACCACCTCCGAGTCCGTGATCAACCTCAAATCCTCCACTGGCAGTGGGCCTCACTCATCTCTACCAAACCACCACATCGCCTCGTTTTGAATATCGAGGGTCCCTGATGTCGTTTACCAAAAGAAATGATGGTTCTGCAAGTTTTCATGCTCGGTCGTGACTCGTCGTTCCTTACTTATATTTGGCACTGGCGGAAGGACATCCGGGGTTTAGCGCCGGCTCCAACTTCCTCCTTTGTATCCAACCAGGCCAATAGAGCATGTCAACTCCCAGCCTTGCTTTTCGGCTCTCTCGCAGTGTGCTCACTACCATTCAGCCTCCGTGCGTGTCTGCTCCTTCTGCCAGCCTGCCCTGACTTCGAGCACGGTTTTAGCATACCCCGCGCCAAGGCATGGGCTTTGGCATACCCGTCCACACCCGCTCGGCCGCTGCTCGATATGTCACAGGGTGTCCCGGGAAGCCCTCCACCGAGTGCCTTACTGGACGCGCTAGCGAAGACCTCCTCGTCCCTTCAAAGTTCAGGCTACGGCCACGCTCTCGGAGACCCAAAATTGCGCGCTGCCGTCGCTCAGGAAATGAAAACAGTCTACGGGAAAAACGCAGACATTGCCGCCGAAGATGTCGCCATCACGGCTGGATGCAACATGGCATTCATAGCAACCGCGATGTGCCTAGCAGACGCCGGAGAAGAGGTGATCCTTCCTGTACCATGGTAATCCTAGCAATCCCTAGTGCGCTCGTCCTTCTTATGCATGATCTCCAGGTACTTTAATCACTCGTATGGCATTTTTCGTCTTCTCTTCATACGTCAACTTGACTTGCGCGTGGTAGTATGAGCCTCGACTTGCTCGGCGTCAAGACTGTTTCATTGTATACTCGATCCGATCAAGGCTTTTTGCCCTCGATTGAAGAATGCAAGAAGCTGATCACTTCCAAGACAAAAGCAATAGCGCTAGTCACACCAAATAATCCTGTCAGTTTTTTTACCTTCTCTAACCCCCTCCCAGACTCACCCTACCGAACCAGACCGGTGCAATCTACTCACCCGCGCTCATAGCACAATTTGCAGAACTAGCGCAAGAGAACAATATCGCACTCGTGGTCGATGAGACGTATCGCGACTTTGTAGAGCATTTTCCTCCACACAACTTGTTTTCCCCAACGCAAACCAAGATATCACACCCATCCTCATCTTGGAGATCAAACATTATCCACCTCTACTCGTTCTCCAAATCGTATGCCATTCCTGGGCACCGAGTCGGCGTAGTCGTCGCCTCACCCGAGCTTCTAGAGTACATCATGACGACGCTCGACTGCATCCAGGTTTGCGCACCTCGGCCCCCGCAACTGGCTCTCGCGAATGCGCAGCTCCTGTTAGAGCTTCGGTCTTCCATCCTCTCGAATGCCAAGGCACTCAAGGCGCGCCACGAACTCTTTCACAAGTCGCTTCCGTCGGGGTGGACGATTGGCTCCCAGGGAGGTTATTATGCGTTCGTCAAACACCCTTTCCAGAATGTGTCCTCAATCACGTTTTGTGAGCGCTTGGCAAAAGAGCTGGGCGTTCTCGTTCTCCCTGCTCAGTTTTTCTACAATACGGTGGACGAGACGGAGAGGCGGGCGTTGGGTCTGTCTGAAGAGGGATGGGACAGATGGATTCGTTTTTCGGTTGCAAACGTTGGCGACGAGCAGATTGTCCAAGTCTGCGAGCGTCTGAAGGAATGTGAAACACATTTTGAGTAGAATACATATGTCAGCTCATTTTGATCAAAAGAGAATATTGTGGCTGTGCAATATTTTGTCCTGCACTTGAATCTTGATCATATTTCGAGTCCCTAGACACAAGGCATGGATGTACGTGTCATTTCGTCTTGCAACACAATCAAAATCCATTCATGACCGCGAAACGCTCAGACAGGGTTCCAACGCACTCAACCGATCCATGCAGGGTCTCTGGTCAGCCCATCGCAAAGCCAAACTCAACCTCAACGCTGCCGTGGTACCACAATCAACGCCGACGACGGCAGGCGCGACTGTGTCATCTCCACCACATCCCGCTCAATCGAACGAACTTGCAAAAGTAGCGCTACCCGCTGAGGAGCTCGAGCTCGCAGAGGCTGGGCCATCTGAATCGACGGACACGCAGGCTAACTCCCAATCCGCACCTACGCCTACGGACGGCCGCCCTCCGTCTTCAAAACGCAAGCTACGCCGTACTGTGGGGGATACCGATGGGACGAAGCGACCTCGCACGACCACGACCACTAGCGGGGGCGGAGGTGGGGCCAATACATCTAAAACATACGCACCACCCCCAACACGACTGTCCGACCTCGGCGGCGTCGAGCCCTGCATCGAAAAGATGCTAGAGCTCGTCGCCATGCCGCTGTGTCATCCCGAGATCTACTTGCATACGGGGGTCCAGCCTCCTCGTGGGGTGTTACTGCATGGTCCGCCTGGGTGTGGCAAGACACTGCTGGCGAACGCAATCGCTGGGGTAAGTCCAAATCGACTGTACTGTTGATCGTATTGGAAAGACGTATGTGTGCTGATGTGTTTTTTTGTGTGTTGCGATGTAGGAGCTTGGTGTGCCTTTCATTAGCATCTCGGCGCCATCCATCGTGTCGGGGATGTCTGGCGAGTCGGAAAAAACGCTGAGGGACACTTTCGAGGAGGCAAAGGTAGGTTGTAGTAGTATCGTTGGTCATTTCCTGCTGATGTTGGACCGTTACAGCGCGTCGCACCATGCCTGCTCTTCATCGACGAAATCGACGCCATCACCCCGAAACGGGAGAGCGCACAGAGGGAGATGGAACGACGAATCGTGGCTCAGTTCTTGACATGCATGGACGGTCGGTGTCCCTCCGCCTCAACGTTCTCCGAAACGTATGGCTAAATGTTTTATAGACATGTCTTGGGAAAAGACGGAAAATAAGCCCGTAATCGTCATTGGTGCTACGAATCGACCCGACTCCCTAGATACTGCGCTGCGTCGTGCTGGTCGATTCGATCACGAAATAAGCATGGGCGTACCCGACGAGGACGCCAGAAATAAGTCCGTTTTCCCGTTACCCCCTGCCTGCGTCAGGTTCATTTCCTTACGTGTGCAAACACAGAATACTTCGCGTGCTATGCGCCAAACTTCGACTCGAGGGTGACTTCGATTATGGATCCCTCGCAAAAGCAACGCCAGGTTATGTCGGTGCGGATCTGTCGGCATTGACGGGGGCAGCAGGCGTTATCGCCGTAAAACGAATATTTAAAGAAATCTCTGAAGGGACTCTCGTTCTACCAGACGCACCGGAAATGACAACCGATGGCAGCGATACCCCAATGGTCATTGATTCGATCCCTCAGACGCCAACGACAGAAGCACCACCCCCTTCATACCCTGCTCGACCGTTCACATCGCTCGTCAGCCTGCTCTCCTCGAGCTCCATTGCACATTTCCTGAACGCACATCCGTCGGCATTGACAGAATCCCAACTTGCACCGCTGTGTATCACGTCCTTTGATTTCCGTGCCGCACTCGGCCAGGTCCAGCCCTCATCGAAACGAGAAGGATTTGCGACGGTCCCAGATGTCACGTGGTCTGAAATTGGTGCGCTGCATGGTATACGGGAAGAACTCCAGATGGCGATCGTCCAGCCGATCCGACGACCCGAGTTATTTAGCGCGGTGGGGATCGAGGCCGCGTGTGGTGTCTTGCTCTGGGGCCCTCCTGGGTGTGGTAAGACGTTGCTTGCGAAAGCGGTGGCCAATGAGTCGAGGGCGAATTTCATCAGCGTAAAGGGGCCGGAATTGTTGAACAAGGTCGGTTCGTCCGTTGCAGTGGGGTATTTCTTGACTGATGTTGTGATTTGTTGGGCTTTCGAAATAGTATGTGGGCGAAAGCGAGAGAGCGGTCAGACAGGTGTTTTCGCGCGCACGTGCGTCGTCGCCCTGCGTCGTCTTTTTCGACGAGCTTGACGCCCTGGTACCGAGACGGGACGATAGTCTGGTACGCCTCCTTTCTTCTTCCGTTCACACCGTCCCATGTCCTTCCTACCACCCCTACCCATCCTTTTCCGCTAAAAAAACCCCACATAATGACACTGAAACCGACAGTCCGATTCGTCCGCGCGCGTCGTCAACACCCTCCTCACCGAACTCGATGGCCTTGATGGGCGTAAATCGGTCTACGTCATCGGGGCGACGAACAGACCGGACATGATCGATCCTGCGATGGTCCGACCTGGCCGGCTGGACAAGCTCTTGTATGTTGATCTTCCGAGTGCTTTTGAACGCGTTGAGATTTTGAGGACGTTGATGAAGAGGGTACCGGTGGCAAATAGGGGTGATGTTGGGGAGGAGGATGATGGTGGGGAGGATGTGAGAGAGAGAGCGGAGAGCTTGGTGAGGGAAAGGTGTGAGGGGTATAGTGGGGCGGATTTGGCGGCTGTGGTGAGGGAAGCGGGGGTAGTTGCGTTGAGGCGCGTGTTGGGATCGCTTGAGGAGATGGAGGGTGGGGAGGGTGAGGGTGGTGGGTATGGGGAAGCGGGTCCGAAGGTGATGGTCACGGCTGCTGATTTCGTGCGCGCAGTGGACAAGGTTGGGCCGAGCGTTTCGGTGGCGCAGAGGAGGAAGTACGAGGCGCTCCGGACAAAGTTTGCGGGGTTACCGGTGAGGGTCAAGGGGGACGATGGCGGTAGTGGGGATCGGATCGAGGAGGTCGTGTAATCCGGACTGATCAACGAGATGTCGTTCGTAAGGCATGTAG
>JBBPRX010000772.1:0-11792 GCA_038093195.1 Boletus fagicola | reverse complement strand
AAATGGAGTGAGCAGAGAGACCTGCATCAAGCATAGAGAGGATGTTATTCTTTTAAATAGCAGAAAGAGATCTCATGATAATGGTGGTTGGGAATTAAGAAGCATGTGAACTTTTTTGAACTCAGACACAATATTTATATGTGTATGTTTGTTTGTATGACCAAACAATGCCAAATATCACTTGATTTCACTAACATTCCATCCACCATGGCAAAAGTGAAAAAACTGTTGCAATGGTGTTGTCACTTTAAAATGAGTCTATCTACACAGCCACTGGGCCACATCACATGACCCAGAGATCGATTTGTAGCTGAGGGTATGTATAACATTCCGTCCCACCAAGGCTAAGCGAGATTCCCACGGTGTTTGGTGGTGCACGAAGCACACCACAATTAGGGTTAGCATTGCAACAGTTTTTGGAGTCACTGTATGTCTGAGTGACCTCTGTCATGATGACTATCTTGAATAGTCCTTCTATGACTAGATTGTAGGCAATGCCTGGTGTCTCAACAAGCCTTAATGCTTGAAGGTCTCGACTGGCCTGAATGCTAGAAGGTGGCAGTGATGGAGAGATCTAGGCTGTCCTAGATGGAAGGGAGGATGAGAGAGAGAGAAGCAGAGACTTGCTGGAGGGGATAGCAAGGAACAGCTAGAAGCATACACTGGATTGTGTAGGTTCAGGTTAAAGAGACAATACAGGCGGAGCCCTAATATATATACTCGTAGAGTGATTTAGGGCTGGTTCAGCTAAATAAGGAAAAAGGAAATAAGGGCAGGTCAAGACGCATAGGGATGCATCGTGACATGAAGCATGTGACACGTGAAGACACATCGTGACACAAGACATGAAATGTGAGACATGAGGGTGGGAAGGAACACAAGGTCATGTGTAAGAGAACATGATCAAGGAGGTAGTGTCTGTGGAAGGAAGTGGAACAGGAGAAATAGGAACGAGAAGGCGGTGGGATAGCCACTGGGGAATGTAGAATCAGAGAGGCTGTGTAGGAACAGCCTCGGGAGGAAAGAGGGAGTTGATGTCATTGAAGAGGTTGTTCCAGACGGAGTCTGGTATGGCGAACTCTTCTAGTCCCGAGAGGATGTTGTCCTTGAGGATCCAGCCTGGGTGGTCACTGGCAGAGGTCTCCTGGGTAGTCAGAGGAGAGGAAAAACCAGGGGTGGTCTCACCAATGGTAACAGGTTCATGGTGGTGCCCCCCAGAGGCCTACTATTGTTCCAAGGACTCGTGAAAGTGCAGCAGCCATTCCAAGGCCTACTGTTGTTCCAAGAATTCATGAAGATGCTGCTACTGTGCCAAGAGCTCATGAAGATGTTACCACTGTTCCAAGGGTTCATGAAGGTGCAGCCATTGTTCCAAGGGCCTGTGAAGACGCCCTTTCTGTTCCAAGACCTTGTGAAGATGCTGCCATTGTGTCAAGCCCTGTTGCTGCTGCTCCAATGGTTCATGAAGATGCTGCTGATGTTCCAAGGGCAAGCAGGGATGCTGTGATCCCAGAAAATCATGGTGCTGCCATCAGGCCAGAGCAAATGCGCCATGGCAGATACTCGAAGAACCTAAAAGGGACCATTCCATCCAAGCCAAATACAATCAGCTTTTATCCTCCCCTTTGCTCAGAACTACTGGAGACAGCAAAGGCTGAGCTGCAACTTTCACTAATCATGACTGATCCATTTCCGCATGCACACACAGCAGTAGATGGCCAATGCTCAGAAATCCTCTTCGAGATTATTGCCCACTACAAACAAGATGGCAAACCTGTAGAAGCCAGTATGTGCAGCACTTACAGTATATACAGTACATACCCAACACTTGATCAAATAATATTTAGAATATTTTCCCAAACATAAGAGAGATATGGCTTGTTTGGTGAGTTGATCTTTGTCACCAGGGCTCAGAACTAATAGCATATCAGCTTTTCAATGATATGCAGACTTTTCATAGTGAGATCAAGAAAATCATACAAGAGATTGTTCCTATTGTGTACCAACTGAATGCGCCCAACAACATAATGAACCCAAGTGCATGTATGCAATTCATCAAGGATAAGGCCACCAGTCTCTTGCACAATTCCCAATACCTCAAGGGCAAGCCTGATGGCCAAGGACTGTACATGATCCAAACTATTCTACTGGCAAGTATTCATTTACATGAACCATTTGTAGGGTAGGACATCCCACTTCATGCACCCCATGCTCAAGACTATATGCCATGCTGTGTTCTACTGCAACTTTCCTGACTTCCAAACCACCATTCCTAAGAGCACTGTAGCCCTGGTAGCAGCCTATGTACTGTAAGTACATTGCAAGGATGATCGACATGTCACTAACTTCACTCAGCTTCACAGCCGACTTATGGTATGGAAGATCTACAGTTGCAACCACAGCCAAGCACTTAATTCTAATATTGTCAAAGCATCATACAGGAGATTGTTGGTGAATCTCGAACAGATTGTCAACCATTCATACCATGGGATGATGTTTGAAATAAGGATGAGGAATAGACAGAAAGTGGATTGTAAGCATGAGTATGTGTAATTTTAACTCTATGCTAACACTTCTGTCACTGTAGGGATGGCTTTGTGATTCACACTGACAATGAAGATGACAACAATGAATTTGGTGGTGCCATGTCTGATTTTGAGGAGGAACCAGTGGAGGCTAGTTAATCAGACAAGTCAAGACAATTTGTTTACATCTCTGCATAATTGACATATTTTCCATTGAATGCTTGATGGTGCAATACTGTCAATACAGATGTGGTACAGATGTGACACAGTATGACAGACATGATACAGATGTGATACAGGCATGACATGGCACGACATAATATGTACAAATGCCACACAGACTTATACAGCAGTAATACAGACTCAAACAGACATAGTACAGATCTGGTCAGACACCCACAACTTCATACAGAGATGGCACAGGCACAATGCGACATGACATGATCATATAGACACCATACAGGCTGGTACAGACACAATGCAACATGAACATGGCATGGCACAGCACAGCACAGCACAGCACAGCACAGCACAGCACAGCACAGCACAGCACAGCACAGCACATACAGAGGTGATACACACAGTACATACATACTTGCACAAACATGATAGGGATCTGCTTGGACATGTACAACTTCATATAGACCCAGACTTATTACACTGTGAGGGAATACATAGTGCACATAAACAAAAAGACTTGTATGACATTATACAGCTAACATTTATCGCAACATACTGTAAGGCACTGTACAGATTCCTAATCAGCAGTACAGCCTGTAGCTCTGTAACATAACTGTACCTTGGCTGTACAGAGGGGGACCTTGCCATAACACTGTGACCACTGTCACTTGGTGTACAATATTGTACAATGTGTTGGAAATTTCCATTCTCAGTTGCCACCGCTTGGAAGCACTTGAAAGGCCACAATTTATCACCAGTATTACAATAGTGTTCCAAGACTACCCAAAATTCCCACAAGTTAATTGGAAGCTGGCAGATTCCGGTTCCAAGAAGGTGCCAATATGGTTCCATGAGTGCCTGATGCTGGCAAACTGATTTTGAATCTCAAGCTCTTTCAAGTCTTTGATTGGACTTACAAGTCAATTCAGATGCTACTAGTACAAATGTCATTCCAACTGAATTCAACAAATTTGAATGGATTTCAAGGCTCAGTACAGACAGTTTGAATCAAATTCTGGCTACTAGTTATTGTATTCCTGTAGCTCCACTGTCTCATCTCCCCAGTTCTATTGTGTATCCAAAACTAAGGGGGAATTCATAGCAATAGTAGCACAAGTGGGGCTGGGGACCAGCTTGGGTGTGACAAACACCACCATAGTGCTGTCCACCAAGAGAAGTGGGAGTAGCTGCAGGCATTGTGGGAGGAGAGATGTTGTTGTCAAGAGGAGTGGAGATATCACCAGGAGGATGGAAATTGCCATGAGAGATGCCATTGTTAAAAGGAGTGGAGATGTTGCCAGAAAGGTGGAAGTGGAAGACACCATTGCCAAGCAGAGGCATCACTGGGAGGGAGGGCATTGCGGGAAGGATGCAGTTATCGAGAGGAGTGGTGGTATGCTTGGAGGGTGGATGTTGCCAGTGCAGTGGAAGAAACACTGTTATTGAGACTCAGAAGAGCGGAGGTATTGCTGGGAGGGTGGATGTTGTGATGATATAGGCAAATGATGAGGTGGAGATGAGGTACCACTGGCAGGCAGTGCAGAATGGGTCAGCTAGACATAACTGGCAGACTGGCTCAGACATACATACAGTAAAGTGGGGAGAAGTGGTAGTTATCCAATGGCGAAATCTAAGGGAAGACAAAGAACTGGAATATGAGGTCTAGGGTCAGAACTCAAAAGGAATTAGAAAGCAACAACCAGGTGGCCCTAATTCTGAATCACGAGCTTACAAGTTATAATGTTCAATGAAAGGGGTATCCAATTGCTTGCTGTAACTGTAATCCACATTGGAGGCAATTAGATGAGGATCAGCTTTGATGATAGTAAAAAATTATTGTCAATGGAGTAAGGGTCTTGGACTCACTGACAATTTGTCAACAATGGCAGCAATGCCAATCGATTCAGCCAATGCTAACCAGGTTTGAAGGTGGTTAAGGGAGTAGAAAGTGCATGAAACCAACTTGAAACTATATAGCTGCTTATAAATTTGGTTTGTTATGTGTACAAGGTGGCTGTCAGCTCCCCTTACATACATACAATGCACTTTCAATGTGCTGGCCTTGAGCCATATTAGTTGTAATTGTTACTCATGTCTGTGCAACCAAAACAATCAAATGACATTTATTCATTAGCATAAGAAATGAAACTAAAAGCAATCAAGTGTGACGAGATCAACAAAGCAATGGAGATGAGAAATTTGAGTATATACTTGAAAGGATGAAGATTCAGACATGATGATCTGCTACACAGTGCAAGGACTGTAGCATTACTTATTAATAGCACCTTTCTTGCTCCAAGTCTTATGACCCTTGACTGCTACCACTCCCTCAGCTGCAGTATTCACCTTGCCGTACTTAGACTTCACTTTAGTTTTTGTCTGGGGCAGGTCAGCAAAAGCACCCAGTTCATGGTTGTTCAGGGCAACTAATGGGGCTGGAGCTGAGATCGATGCAGGGGGAGCAGCAACTCCAATGGAAGGAACAGGGGTGGAGATGGGGGTGGGCATAATGCCAGCAAGAACGGGGGCAGCAATGGTGGGAACAGCAGCAGGGATGAGAGGGGCTGCAGGGGCATGGATAGCGGGAACTGGGACAGCAACAATGGGAACATCAGCAGGGGTGAGAGGGGCATCAGGGGCAGGAACAGGAACAGGAATAGCAGCAGGGGGAGGAACAGATGCAGGAGCAGGACTGGGATTTTGTAAGGAAAAATCTTGCATGGCAGCTGAAATAGAATTTGGTCTAGCTTGCACAGATCCTTGGGATATCGTACACACCACAACTGGGGTGCCTTCAAGCATCACATGCTTGAATTCATCTTCCCAGTCGTTTGGCTGCATTGGTTGTCCGACAGATGGGCCAGCACATTCAGAGGAGCTATCAGCAAATAGGTCATTGTTGAAAAAATGGAACACATCTTGGATCCAGGTAGTGCCAGTGAGCAGGTGTTGACGATAGAAGTTATGGTACTGAAGGTATGGAATGCCAGATTTGTCTTCATTCTTCACCAGTAGTGCTTTGTCACCAGACAGTATAAAAACCCCCTAATGTAGAGCTTTGTTAGTCAAGCACATAGCGCTAAAGGTCACTTGAAAGTGATGTGCCACAATAGCCACAGTGGCAATCATTCCAGCAGTGGTGTGTTGCAACTCCCAGATCTTGCCCTTAGTCTTTGGGCCAGGCGCATGGCTTTGAGAGAGGGACAATTTGCCAAACAGTGCTACCTTGAGGATCTACAGGATGAGAATAATGAGTGCATGTGATCAAAACTTGATCGAAGATCAGACTTACCTTGACAAGTGTTGCAGATTTGAGGAACATTGTTGGATGCAAATTATGTAGCAGGATCAGGAAATAGTATGGGTGTGAACTTCATGTATTGGCTAGTGATGCCATGGCCTGGCCTGAAAGCCCCAGCTCAGGCCCAGCTTAGCGGGCTTGTGGCTTCACAAAATTGTGAGCCAGGCCTGGAGCCCCCAAAGTCCCAAAATGCAGCCTGGCCCGGCCTGAAAGCCCCAGCTTAGGCCCAGGCCAGGGCTTTTGTGTGTAATCACAGCAGCTGTTGACAATTTCTAGGTGATGTAGTACATTCACTATGTAGTTACTACTTGTTGTCCAACACATCACCATCCCACTCATTGTCACTCACTCCACCATCCTCACTGCTGGAATCCACCACACCCCTTTGCATTGCTGTCTCAGTGGCCATTGAAGGGTCTTCTTGAACCAAAAGGTTTGATCTTGCAGCACATTTGAGGAATTGAAGGCCTCAATGATGTCAGCCTTGAGATGATTGTGGCACTTACTGATTGTTATCCCAGCAGATGAGAAGACCCATTCAGATGATACTGAACTTGCCATGATCAGTAGAAAGTCCCATGCCAGGGATCCCCACACTGGGTATCGTGTAGAATGGATACCCCACCATTGCACGAGTTGCCAAGATGTTCATGAGTGTTGAGGTATTCATGGAACCCTTGAAGCCAAGGGCATGCAGGATTGTTGCAGCCCTTTCCATTCTCATTTGGAGCAACTTCTTCCTTGCCATCACTTTTGTTATCCATATACTGTATGAGCCCAACAATGCATCGAGATTTGAGTTGTGTGTTGTGATGTGCTGTTTGCAGTTGGTACTAGTATTAGATGGGGCAGTGCCATCCATACTATACATCTGGTAGTAGCATTCCTTGTACTTAACACCAAGTTGTTAGTGATAAACCGTGCATGGGGGAAGACAACCTACAATCATTTCAGCATGATTCATTGCTTCAACAGAGAGCTCCTTGCCCCAATTGGCACGGATGTAATCAAGTTTTCAATGTGGATCAAGTACTAGAATAAAGAAAACATGTTGAATCAGTATGACACCAGGTTTGACAAGTGGAATACAGTAACTATGTACTTACTCATTGCTATAATATGGGCATTGGATGCTGCCATATGTGCATAGTAGTGCAATATTTTGTCACCCCTGCTTCAAGTGTGGCACTGAATTTTGAAAATTTCTTGCTTCTCATGCATGATGACCATGCTTTGTGGAGTGCCTCCAGTGCTGGGAGGGCCATGTGTAGTGTAGGGCCATGGTCTGTTGAGAATGCATGTTGAGCATTCTTGGCAAACTAAGGATCAAAAATTAGTTTAACTGTGACAGAAACAAAACATGATAATGAGTGGACATACCACCAAAAGTGCGAGAAGGAGGCAGACTTTGTCCCACTCCCCTTCTGTAACTGGAGGTCCAGAATCTTGTGGTGTTTTACCTTGACAGAGATAGCGTGATGAGGCTAATTGCATCTTAATCCTCTTCACTGTTTAAAACCACAATATTAGTCTCAGGTGATACAGGATTGTAGTGTTTTGATGAACTGCAGGTTGTGAGGAAGGTTTGGGTCGTGAGATTGATTATATGGGCCATACAACTGCAGATTCATTGCTTAAAATAAGTATGTGCTAAGTCAATGATCCAACTCTTACCATAATCATCACTTTGTCCCATCAAATGGTTTGCCAGTTTCAGATGTGATAAGACGGGCAAATTCTGCCATCATCATGTCATTGTTGGTAGCATTGTCACAGGTGACGTATCCAATCTGATATAGATATTCATGATCAGGAAAAGTAAACAGTCATGCTAGTAGCACATCATGCACCTTACAATATGTGTTACACCCAGATGTGGGACTGCTTTGTACAGTGCCTGTCCGAGATGAATGCCATTGTGTGAGTTGTTCAGTTGGATGAAAGCAAGAAGGCCCATTTGAAGAGCCCACAAATGGGGCACACCCACTTCAATCCAAGATCCAGTGACAGCAAAGTATCCATCTGTATTTGATGCTTGCCATGTGTCACAAGTGAGACTGATTTGGTCTTGGACATCCTTGTCCACTCATAGGTTAGCCAAATATTGCAAACAATATGAGCGAGTCAGAGCGACACATACCAATAGCTTTTTTCTGAGCAAGCGCAGATTGTTCTTGAATTTTTTGAGGATGAGTTCACAAGTGCTTGTGCAACCAGGTAGCTTGATTGTGTTGGGGTCATGGGAGGCAATCTCAAGCATTTTTTGGAACATTGGATGTTCCATTATGTGGATAGGCTACAGCATCTGAATTTGTTAGCAGGAAATGGCACCTGTAAAATGAACCTTACCTGGTCTGTGGCAACCAGCCACTCTATAGTGGCATCACAAAGAGCAAAATCTGAGTATTGGATGATCATATCTGCTGGTATGAGGTGGTTGTCAAGAGATGGTTGCTGACTAATGCTGATGCCAGACAACACAGCTCGTTGACATGCTTCTTCTTCTTAGTGGCATTTGGTATCAATTGGTAGCATGGACGTGAAACCATTTTCAGTAGCCCACTGCTGATACTTGGCTTGGTGGGCTGCTTGCTGGTGGTGTCATAATGTTGTATGTAGCTTTGTTGATAATAGCCACATGCTTCTTAAACTGTTCAGTAATATACTGTACATATCATTAGTAAAGAAACCACAATAAAATAAAAACAGAACACACCTGCAGGTATTACAATCCCTATATACATATTTTGTCATTCTTCAAATACAGAGCTGAGAACAGCACTTTGATGTCTTGAGTGCACTCGGCCTGTCCCCTCCTGGCTGGTTCATCCACATTAATTACTTGGATGTCCTTGAGCAGGCCATCAGACCTGGTCACATCATCAGAAGCATTTGGGTTTGAAACCAATATGCAACTTTGCCTTCAAGTTCATTAGTAGCTTGGCCCAGACTTTGCAAATTTTGAATAAATTACCTTTTCTTTTCTTGGGTGGATCTTCAGATTCAGATTCAGATGACAATGTGAGGGCTTCAGGAATGGCTTTGCGTTTTGTACCAGGTACCTCATCACCATCAGGCAGCTGCTGCATTGCTGCCTGTGCTTGTTGATGTGAGGAGAGCTCCAAATCTGCCATGTTATCAGCACATCAAACACGTGATGACAGTGCAGTGACACATTTGGGCTGGAAAGGCTGTTCATCAATGTCAGACATTGCCAAGACCTACTGTTTGGGATTAAGCAATCAAAGGGAATTGGTGGAAGTAATGAAACTTTAAGGTTTTTCATATCAACATCCCATTTATAGGTAACAGCTTTTGCTGATTAGGAACAGCCATGAGAATCCAGGGCTTAAAGCCTTTGAAGGCCTGGCCCAGCTCAGCTTAAGGCTTCCAAAATTCCCAGGCCAGGCTTTGAGCCCTCACCGTGGCCTGGCCTGGCCTGCCTGTTTGGGGGCCAGCTTAGTTGGCCCAGGGCTTTCATACTGGGCCATGGCATCACTAGTATTGGCCATGTGGGTTGACAAGCAACACATGGCACTGAGCTTGAGATTCTCAGGGGAAGTTGCAAACAAAGAACTCAGAGAGAAGACCGAAGATGGCTCCAGCAGTTGTCTTAATGTCAGAGACCATCTCAGAATGAACACTACCAACTCCTTTGGAGAACTGGTGTGCTGTAAGAAATCATTTAAGCATGATATTAGTATACTACTCACATCACCTCCAAAGTTCTTGTGAGCCATCAATGGCCAGTCTGTGCAAGGAGCAAAAGCAAAGAGCCCCATCTTGACTAGTGTTGCCGCAACTCATGCCATGGAGAAAGCCGACTCGCACCAAAAAGTGCGAGTTGCAGCAACACTAGTCTTGACACCATCCTCCATAGAACGTGCCAATAACCAGCATTCCTCACCATTGAGGTTGATATGGGGGTTTTCAAATAGGGGAAAGATTTTGCTGTTGATCCATAGGCAATGCATCACAGAGTACATACTTGCAACCATAAAACCAAACACTATCCACCTGCATGGTGAGGACGAGCTCTTTGTCAGTCATTTTGCCACACTTTTTCTTTCTGTTGGGCTTTTGGACTTCCAGTAACGTATTGTGTTTGTGGAGAACACAATACAGTGACTTCCAAAATTGAGTCAATGTTTTGAGAATTTTGAGTATATGTTATATAGCTCAGGCGCATGGACAAACAGATTAAGTTAGATGCTCTAGGCTACTGATTTGTGAGGACTACAGACCTTGCAGACCTGACATCAGCCATTCATGTGACTTGTCCACCTGTAGAATGGCAGCATCATATTGGCCATATTTCCAGTTTTAATCAGGGGGTTGGGCGAAGACAGTAAATATCTTGGGGGATGTCTCTTCTGGATAGTAGTAGGACTTTTGCTGGAGGTGAGCTTTGAACCAGACTTCATCAGCAAACCAACTCTTTTCCCACACTTTTCCATCAAATGTCTTTGCACACCACAACTTCACATTTATACAGTGACTTCCAAAATTGAGTCAATGTTTTGAGAATTTTGAGTATATGTTATATAGCTCAGGTGCATGGACAAACAGAGCAAAAGTGTAGGTAAATGACTACATGCACCTACCTTTGGCTATCCATCAAAAAAGGAATTATGTAATTTAGACTAATATCAATAGAGATATGGCCAATTCAAAATAGCTAGTCATTGACTCAATTTTGTAACTATATGTACATATTGTCATATTCCCGTATAATCCGATAAGTATAACTCCAATCCTCCAAACTCATTCCATTCCAGTACATATAAACTCTGGTGCATTCTCACTTGAGAAGCAACTCCTGACCTCCAGACTTGTACCTTAGTTTCTCTCCATTCTTCTTCTTTCGTAAAATACTATTGTTCTCTTTCTTATAGTTTAGTTCCGCCCTCAGTACCTCTCTGATCCTGTGCTCACTTAGGAGCACAGCTCCAGTAACCTTAGCGCTTCAGAAATACTTACAAACATTTATGACCTCCGTTACTAATCTCTATCCTCCATCGTATATAAACCTCTGGTACTCCTCTGTATTTCCTTAGTTCAAATATCAATCAAGATAAACTCCTTTCTCCATCTAAGCCTTGACAGCTTTACTCTGATCCCTTCCTCAATGCTTGAAGTCCTTTAACTCCAACCCCTTCTGAAATCCGGGACACCTAGACATTGACAAGGGCGCACCACATATGGTGAAGCCAAAGTCCTGTCCGATCTAAAGTAACTCCACTCCTTCAAAGTTACCTCCGGAGTTTACCCAGTCTTAACAGTATATTCGAACTCCACTTGTCATAAGTCTTTAACCCTCCATGGCTACTCATACTACCAGATCTTGCACTCACACCCTAGGCACAAAGTGCCCCCCATCCCCATGATACAACCCACTAAGCTTCTTCAGAAGTAGTCGACAAGGTCCAGAACTCGTTGATCAATTCTGTGGATTCTCCGCCAGACACACACCCACATCCATCTCACAAGGGCATCCTCCCCCGGAGTCCCCTACTCCTGGAGGCTGCATTGTCGAGCTTAACAAAGAAGAAGAGGACGCCAAGGCCTCTTCTCACAGTAGCCGACAATCAACTCAAAGGGCGTCTTCCTTCCAAAGTCCGAACCCTGGTGATGCTCCAGGAGCTCTGGGCTTCCCAGGAGACGACCCCAATAGTGATCTGGATGACAATGGTGATGATCCTGATTTCCATGTACATAAATGATGAACCGGATGAAGAGACTGATGATGAACACATCCCACGAAACACCCTCACCCTACTCCCCAA
>JBBPRX010000771.1:0-11800 GCA_038093195.1 Boletus fagicola | reverse complement strand
GCGAACCGTCAAAGAAAAAGCCTTCCAAACACTCTGGTTTACGTCCCCCGCGGACCTTGGAGACAACCTTGTTCGACCGCCTCGAGCGAATGTATGGTCCCGGCATCAAACGCCTGCTCAACGTCCAATATCGGTACGCACCAATCACTTTCCCATCCGTTCTCGCTCCACTCACCACCCCGAAGAATGCACGCACAAATTTGCCGGTTTCCATCGAAGACGCTCTATGCGTCCAAGCTGAAATCGCACGCCTCAGTGTCCTCGCATTTACTCTCCGACTTGCCGAATACGAGGTCGTTTACCCAGACAAGGGATGAGGAGACCATCAAAGAGACCCTTGGAAACCCTATTATCTTCTTTGACACCGCGGGGTGTGAGTATTACGAGCGAATGGAAGGGGACGGAGATGAGGGTAGCCGGTGTAACGAGAATGAAGCTTCAGTGGTCAAAAGGTGGACCGAGAAGCTCGTGCGTTTCAGACTAGCGACAATTTTTTTTTTCATTCCGATCATACTGTACTAATCATCATGCTTATCCCCAATCGACAGGTCGAAGCGGGGTTGTACCCTTCCCAGATAGCGATCATCACTCCGTGCGTATCATTATTAAGCGAAAAGTGGTTAGCTTATCCATCGATCAAACGCACGACTTGTCATCCTCATAGGTATCAAGCACAGGTCACGCTGCTCAGTTCCTTGTTGCGTCCCGAGTATGGCCCAGAGCTCGAGATCGGTACCGTGGACGGTATGCAGGGACGTGAGAAAGACGCTGTGATTATCAGTCTCGTACGCAGTAACGACAAGGTCAGGGTCTACACGTGGCACCAAACTTGTTTTGCGTCTAAATTCGGTGGGTTTCCATTAATAGCGTCAAGTGGGTTTCCTAGAGGAGAAACGCCGAATGAACGGTAAGTTGCGACTGCCAGTATTCGTCTTCTAGTTTGCGGTGATTGATCGAACCCAGTGGCAATGACGCGAGCAAAAAGACACCTCGTACGTCGTCGATATGTTTGGTATTATCAAGACACCCTCGATGAATCGTCGACAGTGCATTGTCGGAGACTCGTCCACGGTCCAACACGGCGGCGCTTATCTAAAGAAGTGGCTTGCTTGGCTCGAAGCTAATGCGGACGTCAGGTTCGCAGAGGTGTAAGAACAGTACACGGAATGGAAGCATTTCCGGAACCAACGTCAGAAGGATTACAGTGGATACGTGCAACGTAATATAAGTACAATGATATAAGCGGACGTGATAGCAATGGAAAAATAAATATCGCGTGCTGCCGTGACGTTCTAAACCCAAAGAAGATCAGATGGCACAGATCGGATTCTGATATCAAGACCGGCTCCACAGATCAATACTCGTCAGGGTCATTAAGCGAAGCGTACTCGGACACTGTCCGAACGTCTTCGTATTCTTGGACGACTTCCCGCATGGCAAAGCGCATGATGGGAGTGAGAGGCGTCAGTTTCGGTCCAATGACTTCGTGTTCTTCGCATTCGTCAATCTGCCCCAGATCCCTCGTCGACAGGTTGACTGGGTTCACCATCACCATATCTCCGTCTTCCGAGGACTCCACGCCGACAGTCGCGCTACCTCCACCAACGTAAGAGTTATTGCTCAAGACACGATGGGTCATCGGGACGGGTGAAACCGGGGCACTGATGACGGGAATCTCCACCTCTCTTCCGACCGGTTCGGTCCAGTGCAAATTCAGCACCTTTCCTTTGATCATCCCATCTACCGCGCGTACACCGATCTCCCGACAGAGGAGGAAGTATGGAAGGTGCTGTGTCCCAGGCTGGCTGAGTTTACTCATGACTTTGAGAAGCTGCATTGCGCTGAAATCCGCAGAGTAGTCTTCGATCGAAGACGCGTCCCGAGGTGAGTTGAACCCGGCAGGACCAAGGCCAGCATGGAGTGCGTCTGGGCCGCTGGACCGTGGCCGAGGACCTGGGGTGGATGGGGTCGTGGGGTCACGTGCAGACGTGAGCTGAGAAGAATGGACGATATGCAGGTTGAGGGTAGCATGGGCTTGAAGGAAAGGCGTGCTCTGTTTGACTGATCCATAAATGTTAGCAATGCTGGAGCGTGTTGTAGTATGAATATACGCACTGTCAAAGTTTCCGCCGGCATTAACTGGGAATGATAAGGATCAGAAAGTCGACGAACACGAACGAAGTAGCTCACTATACTCATTGATGTAATCTTGCCAATGCGCTAGCTTACCGCCGAACGCCTCGTATAATACGTCGAAAGATAATGTAGGGCGTAATGCGTCTGGGACAAGGGGCAATAGACGTTCCATGAAGTACGTTCGTGTCTCGCTCCTCGAGCAGTCATCGAGCGTGACGAGCTTGCAATGTTGTACAATATTGAGTTGGCGCAGCCAGTTTTGGTAGAATGGATCACTAGTCGCATGAACAACGTGACACAGCCGATCTTGTTTCGTCAGAACAAGCATCGAGTCCAGCAGACACTTGATGGTATCTGTCGACTGAACCAAGGACGGCCTATTCACCAATAATGTCAATGGGTAAAAGATTCCCTCTGTAGGCGAAGCGTACAGTTTATGCGCTTCATCGAAGAATAATACCGGTATCTTCTTGGAAGGCTTTTCAGGCTCTTTGATCATAGAAGACGACATCCCGCGAGCACTGTCGCTTCCTCTCTTAGCACGCTTGAACAACCACCGGTTCCTGAGGAGAGGAGGCGAGTTGTTCACATGAGTTCGCTCAGATGATATATCTGATTCCTTTCGGCCTTGATGACCGAGTTCATTGGCATCTTCTGGAGGCTCAAATTCAGCGTATCTCACAAGAGAATACTGCAATGTTTGAGCTCGTCGGTACTGTGATGGGCAAAGAGGCAACAGTCTTACTTGGAATAGTTCCATGAGCCGTGCGATGTCACTTGTCCGCACCTGTGACCCCACGCTACCCACGGGTGCTTCGGACAGCCTTCGCTCCACACGAAGGCGGTCATGCTATCAAGAAGGGACTCGATCAGTACCCTTGCATCACCCACCTCTGTTTTCATTAAACCAGAACACGTACCCTGAATGCGGAGGCTTCTCTTCGAAACTCGTCGAAGCCAGGCATGTTCGTCGAAACGTCGTCAAAGTATCGTTCCATCTGTTGGCTAAGGCTCATATAGAGACTGCTAACGTCCGCGAAACCCGGAATTCGGAGATCAAAGTGGAGAACATGGAACCTGTCACGCGAAAGCACCTCACGGAGGAGTGCAGTCTATATGCGCAGGAATGAAACGTGGTGAGGATCCCGGAGCAGAGAACGAAGATGTCAGGAAGAAAAGGTACCTTGCCCACGGCACTGGCGCCAAAAAACACCGTAAACGACGAGTCGCCTTCCAGAGCCCGCTCGATGACTCGCAATTCAGCTTCCCGGGGGAAGAAGCCGGGCAGACGTGTAGCCGCGTGCTTGATGCGCAGTCGCGGAGGCTCACGCTCTTCGGTAATCTCTTTACGTGCTTCATCGAGCATGCGCCTGGATTCCGTCAGCGAGCGCGCAGTCTCGGAGGGCTGGATGGGTCATGGACGGTCCAATCAGGCATCATAAAGGTAGACTCCGCAGCATAAGCATACATTCAAGAGGACACCGAATACTTCGCTCATGCCAAAAAAGTTTCGTCGGTTGAGATCCACACTGAGCGCTGCTGAGCTCCTGCGGTGAGGTAGATTTGATGAAAAGATCCACTGAATCGTGTCAGCGCGCGGCGGCCTTGGATTTGTGCCAGCCGAGGGATTTCGTTGGGTTCTGCTGTTGGTCTTTGCGCGCATGGATGAAGGCGGAGGAGATGGTCGGTGCGATTGGCGCAGAGGCTACGCAAACTTGGGTCTAGCGAGGATTTGAAAAGCAGGGAATGGGTCAGATGTGGGGAGCACTCGTATGAAGCAGTGGAAAAGGACGACACGCGCACCCTTATGCATGGCAGCGTTCGCACACATTGCACAGCACGAGCACGAGTGTGCGACGTGAAGGTGCGGAGGAGAATGATGCACGTTGTGGGAGTGAGGCAGGTGGCCAACACAAGCATCCTCAATGCGCCAACCAGCCCGCATGACGAGAATCGGATCACTGCCCACGACAAACGCCGTCGACCACGTTGGGAAAGATCGCCCAGCCTGAGCTGAGATGGAAATCATTAGACATTCGGGCTCTATGCGACAACTGTACAGCCAAGTCGGAATTGTATGTTTCTATTCGTCACTCCAGCATGCGTCCGAGCCATCAGACTCGATGATTCCGCGACCCAGTATCCGACGTTGAACGTGCAAACATTGGCCTAAAGGAACCATACCATCTTCGCATTCATCAGCTTCCTCGTCCGACGAGACAACAACGGCGTGTCTACGTCCAGCCAATCTGCGTTCAAGGACGTCAACCCCGTCGTACTCGTCTTCTTCATGGTCGTCGGAAACCAAATCAACGGTACGGGCAGGGCGGTAATCTTCATCCTCGTCGTCATCGCCAATTTCATAGATACGAGGCCCGTCCACCAGCTCAGCAATACCGCCTTCCTCGTCGTCGTCAATGAAGCTGCTTTCATAGCCATCGTCCCCACTCTCTTCGTCCTCATCGGGAACGCGAGGATCGTCTACCCGGCCATCCAAGTCGTCTCCGTGTTCCTCGTCATCTTCGTGGACGTGGATAAAACCGAGGATATTCATATGGAATCGACGTTCCCAAGAGGGAAAGGGACGCCAGTCGTCAACGTCGCCGCCGTCGTCTGCCTCCCCGTCCTCCAAGCCCATCCAACCAGGATCATCCGCCACGTCGACCTCCTCAGCGCCCATTTGGTCCTCAAGCCATCCCATCGGGTCTCCCTCGTCGTCGTCTTCGTCGTCTGCTTCAGGTCTGTGACCCGGGTAGACACGTCCGCAGCTGCTGCATACACCACCCCATATCTCGTGCATACAGTCAAGGCAGCGATAGATCCCGCCGTCTTCCATATCAAGCATCCCAATGTCCTCGCCACGTGGGGCGATATCAGCAATATGAATGTCGTCGTCATCGATGTCGGCACCTGGGAAAACCCATGGGAATGCACGGTGACTGGCGGTGCCTGGCTTCGGAAAGATATCCTTCCAAGGATCGGGGTTCGCGTCTAGACTCTCAGGGGCCTCTGCGGGAACGGGTAACTGGTTTGGTAAGAGTCCACTCTTGCCTATTGCTTGTGCGATACCCTTTACACCCCATACTTCGACAGGGCGCTCGCGGACAACGGCACGACAGTGCGGACAGGTTTTCCTGCGCATGATGGCTGGAGGTGCCGGTTGGTTGTCGGGTGGGGGGGCCGTAAACCAATTGACAAGGCAGCTATGACAGGCGAGGTGGCCACAGGGAGCGAGTGCATAGGGTTTATACATCAGATCCAAACAGACCTGACAGGTGACAGCTTGCTGGACTTGGTTCAGGAGTGCTTGATGGGATGCGATCAACTGAAAAGCAATCGGGAGACTGGTCGTGGAATACGAAAAGAGGCGATTACTGACATTGTCTTTGGATCTGAGCTCCGCCTCGAGTCGAGCTACTTTACCCCCTAGTGAAGTAGCGGAAGGGTCAGGTACGGGCACAGGTGTATCCGCTGAAACGGCCCGCTTCTTGTCTCTCTGTTTGGAGGATAGGCATTACGGCGACATAATGACTTTGGGTGCGTACCGGAGTGGATGGCATGGCATCGCTTCGATGTTCGGTAACATCGTCCAGAGTATGCCAAGAACTTTCCCGACCTTTACCAGGCAGCTTCGATGATGGGGGTTGAGAGGAAATTTTTGCAACAGGGACGCTGCTGGCTGGCAGATCGGCCCCAGGAACCGAAGTGAATCTGATGATTTCGTTTCGCGCGGACAATGGAGCGCGCGTCGGTGTCGCCTCGTTCTTGGCAGCGCCTGCACTGACTACGGGTGCCTTCTTTTTCCTCTTCCTCCGGCGCTTCGTATCACGAGCGGGATCGCGTCTGGTACTGGGCTCGGGTGATGCGTTTCTGCGCGGTTTCTTCGGGTCTTGAGGAGCATATTCGGCGTCTGACATGAAACGTTTTGAATTTTTGGACACGTTGCTGGGCCCTGGTGATTCTGGACGCGTCGAGGAGGGCATTGGGTCCCCGTTGTGACGGACGCAGACGGTAGGGGACAAGGAGAACGCACCAAGTGGCCCCATGCTGAATGGGAGCCTCGAATTTCCCACGCCACATCGCACAGCAGAGAAATGACAAAAAGTGGGAATCAACTCTGTTATGATACCTATCCTAAGGGCCTCGGGATATACCCAAGGGTATGTGTTATGAGGGAGTACGCGTCGAGGGAGATGGAAACCAGAATCCTATGTGTTGTGGGAGTCGACTTGATTCGTATTTCCGATCGCATCGGGTGAACACACAACCAATCCACATTTGGCGCTGAGCGTTGACCGATGGAGCTACAAGATATCTGAATGTGGTTAGCGGGCGGCTGATATGAATCGACGGACTAGCGTGTGAAAATGAGGGCATGTGGTGTCGTACATGACCGAACCACTGGCAGTCAAGTCACTGCGCCACCGATATTTACATGCAGCTTACCATCGTTACGCCAGCCCGGAGTTGCTTCTGGTCGATTAACTTATCCGTACGCACTTCATGCGGCGCGATCTACCTTCTTTTGAACTACAAATCATGGCCTCTTACAGGCACCCCCACCCTTCGTCCTGCCCTTCTGCTTCAATGTCCCCTTCCACCAGCGGGCCGCCTTCCCCTTCCTCCCCCTCGCGACCCAGCTTGTCCATCAAACTACACCGGCGGTCCAACTCTGAGCACGAGAAAAGTTACCGACCCTCTCTTGACTCAGACAGCGGCTCTTCCAGCAAAGATTCGCTCGTCACCCCTGCATCGGACTCGCTCTACAGCGATGACCCCATACTGAATCCAGAGCTTCACCCCCATTCCAGCAAGGAAAAGAAGAGTCCCCGTCGAGTGTACTTTGATTATGGCATCACTACTTCTTCCCTCTCGGACTCTTCGTCGCCAGTATCCTTGAAACTCGAGGACAGTCAAGATCGGTGTACCGACTCACAGTCGTCTCTCCGGTCCTGTACTCGTTTCTTCACCCCGACTTCTTACACATTCCGTTGGGAATTACCCTCACCGTCTCACGCCCGCTCCACAACTCCCCTTAGGGCCGACGCTAGCGACACAGAGTCACCCTCGTTCTACCATTCCCAAGCTTTCTGGCTCGTTCTCTACTTCTGCTTCAACCTGGGGCTTACTCTGTATAACAAGGCAGTACTCATCCACTTCCCATATGCATACGCTGTTACTGCATTGCATGCCCTCTGTGGCTCCATCGGTGGCTTCGCCCTTTTACGTCTCGGAATGTATACGCCCGCCAAATTGACAGGCGCGGACAACATGGCACTGCTCGCATTCAGCTTATTATACACCATAAACATCGCAGTCAGCAACCTCTCCCTGGAACTCGTCACCATCCCTGTGAGTCCTGTCGATGGCTGCCACGTGCCCTTCTTCTGAACCCAGAACTGTATTCTATAGTTCCACCAGGTCGTCCGAGCAGCCACTCCGCTATTCACTGTCCTCCTTTCGATGTTTCTATTTGGTGCCCGAAGTAGTAGACAAAAGATGGCTTCCCTGGTTCCTGTCATCGCTGGCGTCGGCTTCGCGTACGTTCTTACTTAACCACTTCAAATATTGAAAATCGAGCTAATGACATTGTTTTCTATAATAGGACTTATGGCGACTATTACTTCACTACCTCCGGATTCCTTCTAACCTTGTTAGGGACCCTCCTAGCCGCTATCAAAACAATCTATACGAGTATTCTTCAGTCATCGCCATCTTCTCAAGCTCCATCAAGATTCCGTTACCTGGTTCCACCCCGCCTTCACTTACACCCCCTTGATCTGTTGACACGCATGGCCCCCTTGGCATTCATTCAGTGTGTGACACTCTCATACATGACCGGGGAACTCGACCAAGTACGGCATTGGAGCACCCAAGAGTTGACACCCTGGATGGCCGTTGCATTGGGTTTCAACGGAGTAATTGCGTTTGGTCTCAATATCGTTAGCTTCACCGCAAACAAGAAAGCTGGTCCGCTGAGCATGACCGTCGCAGGTACGTTCTCTCGTTCCCCGAGTCTTTCGAGCCCTCGAGCGGGTTGGAGATGACGACGGGGTGATAAATCGGGTGATACTGTGCTGACGTCGCGAACAGCAAACGTAAAGCAGGTTTTATCCATCATTCTTGCTGTCCTTATTTTCAATTTGTCCATATCTGCGATGAACGCATCGGGCATCTTGCTCACACTAGTGGGCGGTGCTTGGTACGCTAGTGTGGAATATCGGGAAAAGAAGGCGCGAGCACGGTAACCGAAGTACATCCTTATCAGACCTCGGGGTTTTCCTGTGAGCTATATACTCTTTTCCCCATCTGCTCAACGCAATCCCCGCCGACGTCTGGGATGCTCTTTTACCCTACATTGACACATCTGATCCACGCTTTACCCACTTCAAATGTACTCTACGCGTGTTCCTTTGGATTTTATTTCCTTGCGCCGGTTAAAATATGCTCACGTACGACAGTCTACGTTTCATCAATAATTCCGTGTAGATTCCGGAAGTTTTATGCGCTGCGCACATATGCGAATGGTAATGCATTCGCGGAGAATGATATATATCAACCCTCCTTGTGTATCCATGCAACCAATGCCACGGTTAATGTTAAGTTCCAAGGTTTGGTCGTTGGAAGAAAGTTGCGCTAATTAAACGGCTTTTTTATCGGTAACTTCCCTGACCGCAGTAATCCGAAAAGAAAGTGTGCAGGCTTGATGTGTTCGCCGTGAAGCCCGAGTCTTTTGGTGCAGTAGGGACACAGCTCTGGAGAGCTCGGACCTCGGGTCCTCCCACCTGGTGCCGCCGCCGCCGCATCATGGCCAGATCTCGGACTCCGTTCAAGTCTCCGTTAGCCAAGGACTGTCAAGGACCTGTCCAGACCACTGGTGCCGATGCTTGAACCGAACCTGACGCGGAGTGTTACAAGTGGGTATCAAGACCCCGTTGCGATAAGCGGTAGTAATTTATGATAAGCTAGTATTAACAGGCACGTGACTTGCATGGCGGAGATTTTCCTAAAAAGGTTCAATGGCTGTGCAAACCGTCGGAACGTCAAATATGGTCATGCCACTACTAAGAGCTTATTGTGGATCTAGCACTGCCGCCATGTCCACAGCCGTAAAGGATGTTCTCGTCGTAGGATTTGGTGCAATAGGCTCCATTTGTACGAATCGACTTCCAATTCCAATCATACCCCACTGGCAATTGGCTCACTCTTTGGTATCGTGCCAGACTCTCACATCCTGAAACGTAGCGGTCTAGCACGTGTGACCGTTGTTGCTAGGAGCAATTTCGATGTCGTTCGGGGTGAGTCGAGTTCAATAGCCAGTTTTCGATGGAATAGGACCGTGACATGACCAGAACGCGGGATGGATATCCAAAGTAAGAAATACGGCAACATCCCGGCTTGGCGACCAGATCGATGTACGTCATGATTCATCCCATCCATCCGTGCCGATACATTCAGCTCAAATTACCTCACATTGCTTGGCAGTGGTCAAGTCAATCACAGAGGCTGCAGACAGACAATACTCATATGTTGTGCTCACCACAAAAGCGATACCAGAAATCACGAAGACACCATCTGTGCTCGACGCGCTCTTGTCGTCACCTTATACCGATAAACATACCCAGCCGACATACGTGCTATTGCAGAATGGCCTCGGCGTCGAGCGGGACTTGTACGATTCCATAAAGACTCTTGCCCAGGGAGATCCCAAGATTATAAGCACTGTCGTATGGATTGCAACAAACCTTGTGGGGAAGAACCAAGTGTCGCACAACCACTTTGTAAGTATCTACTCCTGAATTCTGAATTGCACTCGTTTAATTTCGCTTAATTCACGCACTGGCACTCGTCGATCTCGCTCCAACAGGATAGAGTGACACTCGGGATGTATAGACACGGGAATTATCTGACAACATCTAACACGGAAGAGGAATCTGCAATTTTGCATGATTTTGGCAACATGCTAGAAGCGGGGGGTACTGAGTTGACCATCGTACCCGAAATTCAACGTCACAAGTTCGCCAAGACGTTTTGGAATATCGCCTTCTCGTCCTTCTCGACACTTACGAATTCACCTCTGACGGCAATGTTCCGTCCCCCACCAGGCACGGCAGATCTTGAAGGGCAAGTGCACACCTATACACCGTATGTGGCACCGATCACGGAGCGATTCGTGCGGGATGAAACGCTACCGGTACTGCAATCGATCTTGGAGGAGATGGTTGCAATAGGTCCGTTAAGGAGTGATCGCATCCGAATCGTATGTTTCCATTCTGATGTCCTCCGACAAGGTCGTGCGATGGGCTGGCCAGACGAGGAGGGCGGTCTCCCGTCCCGCTTGGCTTCGGGAACAATCTCGAATACGGCCGCTCTACACACCAGTCCCCAGGCAAACCACCTTCCGAGTATGCTCATTGACTATAGAAATGCGAGTCCCATCGAGGTCGAGGTCATTTTCGGCGAAGTTGTCAGGATGGCACGTGAGAGGAACGTTCCAGTGCCGGTAAGCTTCAACTGGCGTGCTCTGGAGTATCAGATGGATTGACGCCCTGCTAGCGCATCGAGACATTGTATGCGCTGTTGACCGTGGTACAGAACCAGATCCTCGGAGGATTCAAGACGCCAATAAAGTCATAACAGATTGTGACATGCTCATTAGACAGTCGTTGCTCTGTTAGGAATAGTCGAACCAAAGTATGAGCCTTTTGTAACCTCCCAGTTACGTGAAAGAATTCAAGAATTCAATATTCAATATTTGTTCAACTTGAAGTGGGACTCGAATTGACACATTTAGCATGCATCTCATGTACCGATGAGGTAGATCTGGCAAATGTCGATAACTTCGAGTATTCCAAGTCCAAGATTCCCTTCTCGTCTACATCGAAAGCGCAGGTCCATCATCGCTATTTCGTACTGTCTCTGCCATCCAAGGAGTTAGCTTGACAACGCACGCCCGTCCAACGCCATGGCCGACGATGTCTGCGATCTTTTCCCACCATCCTAGAAGTTCTACACATACGTTTGTCCCGATTCGATGGTTACAAAGTCCACTACAAAGCGGAAGATGGGGAGATGTCATCAGCCTCGGGCACATGTTGATTTGTGCCCACTAGTACGTGTACATTCACTCCTGCCAGTGACTATTGGGTAAATCCACTGTAGCACGCAAGTGCTTCAAGCTTCATGGTTATATCCACGATTCTTCCTGCCTCCGGTTTGCTGACGCGTGCCATCAGGTGTAGTCTTTTCGATTTTCAAAACATCAACGCCAGGTGCCGCATCAACTATGTTACGTGCGTTGCATTCTTGGTTTATGTCAAGTCGGTATCCGATCTTTTAGCGGTGATTGTTTTGTGACCCTAACCAATCAGATAAGATAAGATAACGCGGACGTCAAGTAGGATCCCATGTTACATGTGGCAACTATTGTCCACGGCACAACACAGCATCAACGTGACTGGGAAAACGCGGACGTAGCAAGGTTTCTATTGCATCCACATCCTTACTCTCCCTAACACACAAATGAGCAACAGAGGACGTGGTTTCGACCGTGGAAGAGGTGGCGGACGTGGTGGCGGCGGAGGTGGGCGAGGATTTCCTGACACCCGCGGTCGTGGAGGTCCACCTTTTCGAGGTGGCGATCGCGGCGGCAGAGGATTTCATG
>JBBPRX010000770.1:0-11801 GCA_038093195.1 Boletus fagicola | reverse complement strand
CAAAACACCCGAACACCCGAGGTAACAGAAAAGAACGACCCATCCGACCCATCCGAAACACCCGAGAAAAGCGTCGCATAGGTTCACTTTCCCCCGCCGTTCTCCCCTAACTTATTGAGGCATTTCCAGGATATCAACTGTAGTGACATATCAATCTCAGGCTACATAAACAACTGCCAGCACCACTGTCTGATATACTATTTTCCCTGCTACTAACCCGATTGGACTCTACATGATCCGACTTCATCAGTGTGTCACTCATCAGGAAAAAGTTGGTGAACTTACTGAATGAACCAGCTTTGGTCATCCGGGACACAAATTCCGCCATGCGCATTCTGCTCTGATTGGCAGTTGAATGCCAAGTCATTCGTCTCTCTGGCCTACATGTTCGACGTACGTGAGTTCAGCTTGCGTAATAGTGAGGCGCCTTACCCACAAGCTTAGACAGCCTTTCAAGAAGTAGCTGGCTTGGTTTACGACGAAGGTTTGACAACTCCTGTAACCCGCGACGCCCGCGTGTCCCTGTACATTATGAGACCGAACCCTCAGACGTGTAACGGATTAAAATTACGACTGGGATGTTAAACGTCTGGCCTTGATTTTCCATGTTCAGGAAGGCATCGGCGATGACCTGGCAATCATTCGGGTCCGGTCCTCCGCCAGCCGGTGTGAAGCAATGCCTAGTGCCTGCAGCACATTCACGTTCAATACGGTTGGAATGCAAGTGCGTGAAAATACTGACATGAAACATCACAGATTTCGTCAATCTGTCTCTTGGATGTGAGGTCGTGCACCTCGCCTATGTTGTTGCAGGCAACCAATTCTACGGTCACCTCTCCTGCTGTGCCAATGGTCGTCTTGTTGATGAGTCGCATATCATGGCATTGGAACGCCGTGGCAGTGACGATCAAAGCCATCAACTTGAAAGCCGACCAAGATAAAGCCTTCATCGCAGTGTGGGCGAAAGCTCGAGGTAGAAGGTCGATGAGTTGTCATTCCATTTGGCCCTCAGTGGACTTTATATGCCTCGTACGTGTCCCATGCATACCTCATTTTGCGGCTGCCAACGTGTGTTTCAGTCGCGTTTATTCCGCCCGTCCTCATCATGTTCAGCTGTGGAGGATTGATAGGTGTTACCCGTTCTGACATAGCTGCGACTTGTTTGGTATATACAGGGGTACGGATTCGACCACATGATGCTCCGTGGCTAGGTAACAGGATAGTATAGTGGTAACTTGCGGGAAAACACGGGTCGGCGGTACTCCAGAATCGGTGCATCTAAGTAGGTTCACCGAGCCCCGAGACATTCCTAGAATTTAGTGATTAAGTCGGTGGATTCGCTACTGTCACGTAGTCAGGGGTGCACAATCTCACACAATCTCACCGCTAAACACAGCGTACGTCGTAGCGTCCGACATTTCACGGACGCAAAATTATTCCCGAACAGTGTTCGTTAAGTGTTTATACCACGCGGTCATGCCAAGAAACTGCTTGCATCACGGCTACGTATTAGATTATCTTCGCGATCTTTCAGGCTTCCTGCTGCCTTCACTTTCTTCCGTCTCTCCAATAACGCTCTCCTCACCGCCACCTCCCTGATAGACAGCCCGCTCTCCATCGACTGTACGGATGATGCAGTGGACGGTGCACGCTGTGGTGGTCGAGGCCGTTTCCGCCTAGTAGTGACGCCTTTCTTACGACTGAGCATGCTCGAGGTCGTAGACGAAGCCTGCAAGGGTATCGTTCCGAGGCCAATCGTACTGCGTCCTGACCGAATCGTGCCATTTCTCGACATGCTATACATGGAACCGGTTGTAGTTTCCACATAACTCGCCATATTCGTATCCTTTCCAGACCGCAGTGTGCTAGCGTCCGAACCCATAACGTCGCTTTTGGAGTGCAGTGACGTGCGCATGCGCATCGTCACGGAACCTGACTGAAGGACTGATTCTAACGTAAGTTGCGACGGCGTGATCGCAAGCGAGCTAGGACTGGGACTCGGCCTAGGCAGCGGCGGATACACACGTTCCAGGTCCAGTTGTGACTTCCGACGCTCCCCCAAAGCTGACCAACTGGACGGAATCGAATCCCCATAGCCATACTTACGCAGGTTGGCGCGTGCGGCAGTGGAGTCCGTCGAGTACACGCTACCAGTGTCTGTCCTAAGCGAATCTGGTTGTCGTCGATATGTGCTTGCGACGAGGTCGCGGTTGAGATGAGACACCTTTGGAGTGAGGGAATCGACTCTTCGCACGATGTCCTCGCTAATATGAGGTACATCCGATACGTTGGTTCTTGTTAAGAGACTATCCGATCTTGAATGGGTCGAATTCTGTGGCGTTTCTTGGGTAGCGACAGACTTCCCTGGCAGCGTCAGTTCATACTTGCTTTCCGCCTCTTGGGATCCGGCAATGCGGGCATCCTGGAGAGAGGACTTAGTGGTGGCAGAGATGGATGAACGCCGGGATGCAACCCGCAGAGGTGCAGGCGTGAACCTAGAACCACTTCCGGCATTCGCTGCACGAGGTTCAAGATCCGATGATCGATTGCCCGTCATGGCATCCACAGCTTGCCAAAAGGATGACTTGAGGGTGTTCGTCCAGCCTAGAGGGTCAGGTGCAGGTCTCACGAAAACCTTGTCGTTTTTTTCTTGATCAATAGCGGATGGTGCCTGCCACATCGCACCGCTTGGTCCTTCCTCCAACGTCGGATACCAATATCCACCGTACCTTGCATTTTTGTACGTCCGGACAGTCGTTTCAGGAGTTCGCCGCCGGGTGCGTCGGAGAGCAGCGACGGTGTCCGTTCTCCTACCCCACGAGAGCGTTGCAGGACCAGGTGGATCCAAAGGGGCATCGCCTTCTTGGACAGATCGGTCGCTTCGATAAAACTGGGTGCTCTGCACTGTGTTCTCTCCAACCGGAGCTGCGTTAGGTCCACTAGTATTCGCAACGGGTAACAGCCCAGCACAGGTTTGTAAGCGTGGTATGTTCATCCCACCTTCGTCCCCGCTCGTGATATCTCCTGGCACTCTGTTTGCAACACGAAGTCTCCCAAGCGTGCGCGTGCTCTCTTGAACTGATAGCCCTGTCTGTATTCGCGCTGTGCCGGGGCGTGAGTAGAGGCTGGTTGTCCGCGACGAAGACAAGTTCTGATGAAGATTGAGCTGAGAGCTCGAGTTCTGGGGACGTGAATCGATCGCGCGACGCGACGGATACTCGCCAGCTACTGGTGCAGTACGAGGAATACCGTGCTGTGACGTGCCTTCTCCCAAAGTCGGAATCGTATGTGGAACAGCAAGGAGATTGGACGAGCTCCTGCGGACGATGGATGCAGGAAGGTAGTAGGGCCGCGTATGGGTCTCCAGATCTGTGTGGGCTCCCTTTTCGAATTCGTCGATGGAGGGGTTGCCAGCGTCGGAGATGGAATCGTGGTGATGCCAAGGATCGTGGAGTTCGAGGTCGTGTTTTCGAGCGCGCGATCGTATCCACCATGCTATGAATGCTGCGACACATCCGACAAACGATATTGAGGCGAGGACAATGGCTAGATAGAATGGTGCGCCCACGCCGTGGTCTTTCGGATCAGATACTGCTGTAGGACTCGGGGTTGGATAGTTGACGGTAGGTATGGAGGGAAGGTTTGTGTCTGTATCCGTCGCACTAGATGAAACGTTATAAATGGACGACGCTAGGGAGGAAGCGACGGAAGTCGTTGTGGATGTGGGCGTCAAGGACGATGTACCGGTCAAGGAAGCAGACGTCGCTTCGAGGTTTGGGATGGATAAGACGGAAGTTGATTCACCCGACAGAGAATATGTACCTGGTGTCAGCGCACCTGTGCTGCTCGCGGTGAACGTCTAGGTATATCGATCAGTCCGAAAATCGGCATGTCAAACAATGCAACGTACGGGGGGGACTCCAAGAGGTTGGGACGCGGTTCCGCCATCAAAACCTATTAGTGAAACTTGTCCGTCCGATCCGAAGACGAGCGTGAGCGCTCTGTTGTGATGTTTGATTGAAGCAGCACGAGGAGATCGCGGCGAACTGAATGTCATTATCCAAGGGTGGTGCTTCAGATCATTGATGCGCACCAGGCGCAAATGAGAGGAGAGAATGCTACCAGAGCTTGAAAGAGTGCAGAGTCCGAGAAAGGAGTGTTTAGCGACGTACCAGACGTTCTACAAGTGTACCAGGATGAACTAAAAGGTATCTGGCCACTTGCCGTCCCTTTCATTGTGAGTCAGTCCACGCTAGGATAGATGTATGAGATCAGTCTGGCCCGTTCATAATTATGAGGTTGATATCAATGTTGTCGTGGTCAAGATTAAAATCAACTCACCCTCTCTGATTGGTAGAATAGCTAATCGAACTTGGGCCGCAAAACCCGCAGCTCTCTGCCTGGAGATTCGGAGGGTCGGATTCAGAGGGAATCCCGAACAGTTCTTGAGCATGGTTTTCTTCTGGCATCAGAGTCATCCTTTTATGTAAATCATTGTAATGAATCAGAGATGGCACGGCGCTAAAACAAGCCGGGCAAATCATAGGACTTCGGGCCAAAAAATGGACTCGTAGTACATATTCCAAAAGTCTCAATTCGTCGGGATGACTAGAGTTAATCACCACTGAGGATTTGGAGATGAGATGCCCCGGCGAGAGGTTACCAACGGTTTTGGTGTACGAGCGTTATTTTCCGTTCGTTTCAACCCACGTATTTCCCTTGACAAACGTCTTCGGTATGATGATTTTTTACCAGATGAGCTTTCTTGAACTAGCGGAGTGCAAGTTGACAATATGAAGAACGCTCTGAAATTGCTTACTAGTGAGTAGCCTTTCAATGAAAACGACTGCCTCTTGACACTCTGCTGGGCGACGGAGTGTTGAGGTAAATTTGATTGCATACATGAGAGGCATGAGTCGTAGTAAGTAGGAACCGTGGCGAGCTTGCTCGAGGATCGCGAGATGCAATCCGAAGCGCGTCGGGCCGTCTTCAACCGGTCGAGCTCTCGCTGACCTAATGAATGGCACGTGACCGGTTTCAGGAGTATACACTTCGATGTTCGAACTCACCCAAAATGAAAATTGGGAAAACTCCCAAAGTCTGAGATGTCGGACGACGACGACCTAGAAAGGTAGAGTGAGCGTTGTTATCAATGCCAAGAGCTTTCTAGTGGCTGAACTTTGTTTCAGAGCAATTGCTTTGAGCTTGATGGAAGCGCAGACAAGTTCACTCAATGGCACCGGTGGCACCGAACCCCAAAACGACACTCCCGGAAATGTTTCAGACGATGAAGAACAACAGTTTCAGAAAGACCTTCAGCGTGCTATCGAGGCCTCCAAGGTTGAGTCTCAGGAACGTCATACCGTCGTTCCGACCTCGCAGACCCAAACTACTCATGGTGGCACGCCAACCTCGTCAGGGTCAACAACATTTTTATCTGAGCGTGCACAGCTGGAGAAAGAGAGGTTAGCGAGACTCAAACGCTACCGTGGCGAAAGTAATGATCACGAAAATGCCGGGGGTTGGTCTCAACAGCCACCTGTTAAGCGGTCGCATATCTCGTCTGTCGAACCAACTGATCGCAGAGTAAACCAACTCCAGTCTTCATCCTCCTTTTCAAGCAACTCATCAAGCTCGACCATGCATGGAAAGTTGGACTCCAAGACCACTAGGGTGCAGGTAGTTCCTGTCATCGACCAACTCTTCTGGGATGGCGAACTTCGGCCGACCGCAAATAAACACTCACAGCCAAGAGAAGACGGCAAGGCAACTTTCAGACTATCTGAGGTACTAGGTCCCGTGCGTACTCGACGTCGCACCTTGTCTCCAGCGTGATAACCACCATTTTGCCGTTAAGAAAGCTGATATTTCGTTTGCCATAATTTCCTCCTACTCGACTTCTGTCTCATGGATCTACGAGTTTTTTGATCCATGTACGCCGGTCGTTCTTGTTAGTCAGCCTGATCCGTCTGGACGGAGTGGTATCAAGAACGTTCTTCCCAATTGGATAATGACCGTCCCATTACTAAGATATGGACGAGGTTGTCAACATATGAAAGTGTGTGCTGCGACTGCTCCATCTCCACGTGCTCAGTAGATTCACATTGCTTCCTCCAGTTTATGCTGGTAGGCCATCCCCTTGCATACAATGGGACGCTCTCTATTTCTTTTTCCGTAAGATCTTCTACAAAACCGGTCGTCTCCGGGTAGTCACATCTACTGCAAATCTAATAGACTATGATTGGCGTGATATCGAGAATGTCGGTTACTTTACTTTCTTGGGACTCATGTACTGTGTTGACGAGACTCTACAGACTGTTTGGTTGCAAGATATTCCCCCACGTTCGAAGCCTATACCGCATGAACGGAAAGTAGTGGATGACTTCCCATCCATTATGCAGAATGTATTGCATGCAGTCAACGTGCATCCTGCACTGAAAAACATGCTAGCTAATGGTGTATGTGCAACCCCTATATATGCTTCTGCTCTAATCTCGTCCTCAGCATCCCACACTTCCTCTTCATGTCATTGAGGATCTTCGTTCCAAATGGGATTTCTCCAAGGTTCGCGTCAAACTTATCACTTCCATCGCAGGAAAACACGAAGGATGGCCGGCGGTCATCCAGACGGGCCATATCCGCCTCATGAAAGCTGTGCGAGATCTTGGCCTGCGAACTGGGAAAGGAAAGGCTGCGAGGGAGTTGGTCCTTGAGTGTCAGGTAGAGTCTTCGACTTGGATACAGTATTCACTCCGAGTGATAGCTGATTGGATGGAGAACAGGGCTCAAGTATTGGAACCTATTCCACCCAATGGCTGAACGAGTTTCATTGGTCCGCGCGTGGCGAGTCCGCGGAGGAGTGGCTCGACGAACCCAAGACTCGCCGATCCAAGCTCCCGTGGCCGCCTGTGAAGATTATCTTCCCGAGCCTGAAAACAGTCAGAGCCACCGTTTTGGGTGAACCAGTGGGTGTGGCGTTCGTTCCTGCAGTTCCTATGTTTAAATTTTACTATCGAACAGGGGGGAGGCACCATGTTCTGTCGAACGAACCAATGGGAAGCAACGAGGTTTCCTAAGGAGCTGTTTCATGACTCGAATAGCGCAGGTGGACGCGTCTTGATGCACACCAAGGTTCGATCTAGTTGTAGTATGTCGCCAACATCATTGCAACATCCTTTAGATGATCATCGCAACCCTTCGTCGAACTTCTCCGATTACAAGCTCGTCAACATCTGGTTTCAAAGATAAATCTACGCGTCCAACCAGTTCAGACAAAGGCAAATCCAAAGTCATCGTGATCTCTGACAGTGAGACGGAATCGGAAAGCGATGTACCAGAAAATGCTCCAGAAGCGCAGAAGGAAGCCATAGGGTGGGCATATGTCGGTTCCCACAACTTCACACCTTCTGCATGGGGAACACTATCCGGCTCCGCGTTCAATCCTACGTTCAACGTAGGTTTTGTGCTGGACTATGACACCGCCGCTCCAACTGACGTTAGCCCTGTTTTCACTACTGATGGAACAGGTTGTCAATTACGAGCTCGGGATAGTCTTTCCGCTCTACGACGAAGAGGATGTGAAGCGAGTGTCGTGCTTCAAGCGACCTCCGAGGAAATACGTGCTCGGTGAGGACAGAGCATGGGTGAGTTCATTCTTTAATTCGAAACGCCGTCTCCAATTAACGTTCCCACCAGATACAAGACGAGTCGCCAACATTCAAAAGTTAAAGATGTTACGCCAGTTTACGAGCCAGCATAGAACTCTACGTTCGTCTGTGATGCTATCATAGACCCGCGAGTAACAGCGATCTGCTCGACAGTGACCGTTTGATAAGCGGAAAAAAAGAAGCTGTGATGGATGGGGTAAGAAAACCATTGTAGCGGGCTTAAGGAGGCCCAGAAAATCTCTGGCGTCTGATACGCCGTGTCAACTGATGGCGAACTATTAGACATAACATCTCTGAAGTTTACAGCATTAACACGCGCCGGCGCCTTCGACCTCCATTACTTATACCCGGAATGGTCATAATGACAGCTGGAATGCCCCTACTAACCTGGTTACTAGGTTAGTGTTATGAGTATGTCTGCATGCGAAATTAAGCCAAGAACCGGCCAGGACTAGTCCCGACCACACGGACCTCCCGAGAGGTACAGTTGAAGTGCTCATAATGCATAACGTCGGGAAGGGTACTTTGGCTATGCAATATGAGACATATGCAATTCGCACCTATGGTTCCCACACTTAGAGCCTAATTAAGAATGTCGGCTACTGCCGTCACCATTGATTGTTTGGCTTGTTAATGCTATTTTGCCAACACCAGCAATAAATAATGGCCCAAATACCAGTCTTCCCTCAACAGGACTACTGGGTGGTCGAGGCACAGCTCGGGGCCAATAGCCGTGCCTTTCGGACCTCTGCCCGAACTCATCCCTCAGCACTATGATAGCCGAAGCTAGCAAGGTAAATGCTTCCCACGCCCCTTATCCTCAACACCGTCGTTGTCGTTCCTGTTGTCAGTGTCGTCCCTGTTGTCAGTGTCGTTCCCGTTGTCAGTGTCGTCCCCCACACTGTCCATCGTTGTTGCCACCTCCCCCAGTATCTTATCACCTCCTGTGAGCTCCCTGCTTGCAACAGCCCTCAACAATGTTTTCAGTTCCCCCCAATCAATACTGTTGTCATTGTCCCCATTGTCAGTGTTGTTCCTCACGCCATCCAACATCATTGCCACCTCCCCAGCATCTTGTCACCTCCTGAAAGCTCCCTGCTCGCTACAGACCTTGACAACATTCTGAATTCCTCTCCATCATTGCCCCACGTGTCGTCCTCATTGTCCCTTGTGCCTCTACTGTCTTTCCTTCCAACCATCATTTCTCAGTTACCCATTCTGTGCTCATTGCAGCATACCACCTCCCATGAGTTCCCTGCTCACTACAGACCTCAACGACATTCTGATCCGTGCTCGTTTGACCATCCTGCACGTGCCCTCGCCCCCCATCTTTTCTGCCCAGTATTGTCACTCGGGTCCCCACTCTGTTTGCTCCTATCTGTCGGGCTAGGTATTCTATGCTCATTTTTGACTGTCCTGTGCCTGCCCTTGTGCTTGTCTTTTCTGTCCGTCTTTTCTGTCCAACATTGTCGCTCAGTCCTCCACTCCATTTGCTTCACCACCCCCTTACCTGTCGAGCACCACCCTCTTCCTGCACACTCGTTTCACCGCCCCCCTACCTGTTGGGTTAGGTATTCTGTGCTCATTTGACCGTCTCGCGCCTGCTCTTGTCCCCCGTTTTCTTGCGGATGAGCCAATCGACACACGTATCTTCCAGCGGTATAGATCTACTATCTGACAGTCTTATCCACTTGCCTCTCTCCTTACATTCTTGCTGCCTATTACTCATTCAATGTGCATTGAGTATTACTCATTCCAAGACTAGTAAGGACTATTCCTATACTTACCTTGCCTTCGCCTCATTTTCTGTAGCAGATATAGCAGATATGCTGGATGTGGAAGTGTGCCTGACGAGTGATTTCAGATCTTATCACATTTCGTCATGATGCACCCACTGGTTCATATTCTGTAGTACGGCTTGTTAAATGTACATGGTGATATGCTTAACAGCCTAGAGTACTGTATGTCCCATTCAAGTTCTCAACATCTTATCCTGCTGGGTCGTCTTGCTGATCCTTTTCCCAACCCTGTGGTGAGTATTCGCGAGATGCCAATGAATCTCTTGTGTTGCACCAGTGGCACCGCTGTTCTGACCCTGAGCCCGGATACTGTAGTTACTCAAAAGTGAATCTGTCAACATTCTATAACCATTATATAAAAAGTCTGAATAGTCAGGGCAGAACTCTGTCACTTCATCAGCTGAAAATGGCTGATGATGTAGATGAGGTACTACCGTACATCAGTACTAGTGCTATGTTGGTTGTAGTTGTAGTGCTAATATAACTACGCAGACGTATTTGAAGTCTCCCCTTGAGTTTCATTGCCGGATGTGTTTGCCTGAACATCGTGAGGTGGACCTTGACTGTGATTGCCAGATGTGTTCACTTGAACATCATGAGGTGAACCTTGACTTGGAGTCCTACCCTTCTTATGTGTTCCCCCCCGGTCTGAGCATGCATGGTGTGTGCGCTCTGTGATTTTGCCAGACTCAAGTTGCTGATTCCTTTCCTGTTGAAGTTCCTCGAATTCTGCTTCAGTCAGGCGCTTCCATAATATTGCACCAGACTCCCACTTCCTAAGAAGCATTTCGAGTTGGGGAAGGACACTGGATGCCTCGCTAAGGTTTACGAAGGGGATGTTGCTAGGCCAGCCATCAATCACAACAAGATAACGCTGGACCACATTCCTAAAATAGTATGCCCAATGCATCCTCACTGATAGTTCTCCTGTGATTTCCTCTGTGACCACATAGTAAGAATGGGAGATGAGAAGGTAGAATAAATATGTATGCAGTTTCTTGTTGATAATTGTACGGATGTCGCTGCGCATACTAGAGATGCGCTTCTGGTGGTTTTGTGCTGCCCCTAGTAAGTGGTGTCATGTAAGTATTTGCCGTGTAATTCTTTTTAAAATTTACCTTTGATTCCTTGGAGGGCAAATCCTTCCATCTTGCTAACTAGATCCTGTTTGTCGATGTTCATGACGCTACCCATAAAGTCAGTGACGCCCTCCATTGTGAAAGCAACACCCTCAAGTGGAAGGTCTGTGGATCCTCATACTGCATAAAGAATAGTTTCTGTGCTGGTGTGATGATGGAGACCATTGAGCTGCAAGTTGGAATATATTTAGCTTGCAAAAAAGCTTAGACTAGTTGTGCACATACCTCATCTTCGATTCTTCTCAATGTGTGGGTGACATCATTGACCCGAGACCACACATTGACCCGAAAACCAGTGGCCATTGCATTGTGATGCTGTGAGAATTCTTTAACCAGCGCTGCTTTTGCCTCAGCGGAAAGGGTCTGGTACTTGCTGCAGTACTCTTGTACCAGCTTGGGAAGAGTGGCTTTCCCACTAGCACCCAGTTCTAGAGGAAAAAAAAAAACACCATAAACTTGTATTAGCATAAAAATAAATTGAGACACTGTAGGGCTTACCGCAAGCATGATCGTCACGAGATTTCTTCCAGAAGAATGCATTCCAAGTGTTGACCTTGTTGCATTTTCGGAGGAATGGACCATGCTGGAAGTATAAGTCATGCTGGACATGGTGGAGGCTCTTGTGGTGCGTAGCAGCAATTTTCTTCGTTGCATTACCAATTTCTTTCCAGGCACTGTCAAGATCCTCCTTGAAATGGCGTGACCTGGCCTGTCGCTTGGAGAGCAACAACTTCCGAGCGTCTTTGTTAAGAATGACCTTTGGTTGCTGTCAGGAGGTTGGCTACAAGCGCTGCGGTCCCCTTGCCATGGCTGGCCATGTAACAGACAACTTGACGGAACAGAGGAATAGAGTCAAAGTCACCATATTTTATACATGTCAATCCTAACCATACCATTACCATACCACAGGGTGCGACCCTAGCAAATAAAATGAAATGGATATACTGTGTAATGACAAACCAAGTGATGTTGAGAATGAAGATCAACGTGAGCATTAATTAACGTGAGAGCGCCCAACTATTTCAAAATGGTTCCAAACACCACCCAGACTTTCTGAATAAAGGGATAAGGAATAATAATAATAAAATAAATAAATAATAAGGAAAAACCAAGCCCAGAAACCATGATGAAATGCATACCTTGCCAACAGGCACAGCAGGGCCCTGAAGGTCCTTGAGTAGGGCAGCTGCAAGGAG
>JBBPRX010000769.1:0-11802 GCA_038093195.1 Boletus fagicola | reverse complement strand
TGTTTTTGTGTTCTACTTTGGTTTTTCCTTTTGTAAATATCATACAATTGTCGATGTAGATAAACGTAGCACACCTGCTGCAGTGAGCCCACCTGTCGATCGAGTCAGTACAAGCGCTTCCAGTCGTAGCAATGCTACTAGTGGCTGGTCATCGACTTCCACGCGACCCACTTCCACCACTAGTACTCAACCGTCGAGCACTCCCAAACCAACAGGACCGGCGACACCGGCACAGAAACCTCCGACTAGTAGCACCCCCAATCCACCGCTCTCGGAGGCTGAGTTCCATCGGCGACAGGCTGAGCAGGCTCAACAACGTGAAGAGCAATTTAGACGCGAGCAAGCGAGGTTAGCCATGCAGGAACACGAAAGGCAGGCAAAGGCGGGTAAAACGATGTCCAAAGAGGATGTCATGAAGCTATTTGAAGCTCACCGCAACCAATGGGACAAGATTCAGACATTGGGGTCGCTTATATGGGAAGACTTTCCCTGGCCCATGTTCAAGCGACCGAAAAGTCCTGACGACCTGACCTCCCCTGCCATCACCGCATATATGCTGTCGCCGGTCCACCCTCAGGACAGAGCCACGAAAGAGCGTATCAAGGACAACATTCGGAGGTGGCACCCTGACCGCTTCAACTCTCAGCTCCTTCCGAAAGTCAAGGAGAGCGAAAGGGAACGAGTCTCCGAAGGCGCTGGATCGGTGGCGAGGATACTCAACGACCTCTTGCGCATGCACTCACAAGACACTTTCTGACGTGAAAAGGAGTGAGTGTCTAACACGTATGGCATCTGGGACGGTCGGACTTACCTCGTCGGTTGAATGTAGCTAAACCATCATGCACTATGATACCCATATATCAATCTTTCATCTGTATGCATACTTCAGTACCCGGGACATGTCACCTACTACTACCCGTTGGGAGGAATGTTGTACTATACGTTGGGCATCGTCGTAGCGTTCTTCATAGCTTCATGTACGCGTGTACTTTGTCGCCGCTTCCGTAGCCCCCAGAATATCACATATCTCTGAAAAATTGGTGGAGGTTACCGAAGCGATGATCGGTATTGGCGTGTGCGAGTCAAGGAAAAAACCTGGGGTTAGAGTTTCAACAATGAAATGAACCATCGGGGCTGGAAAGATGGCGTCATAAAATTCGGACACCGACGACTCATAGACATCCATGTGACCTGCACACATATGGGTACACGATGGCACATAAATTTGACAACGAATGATGCGTTGGCCCCACTTCATACACCCGTCGACCTGGCACAACCTATCTTTCGACCCACCGTGATTCCGTGAAAGAGCGTCCAGCGGCATCGGCAACGCTGTCTTGTGGACATCTCTCCAAACCCCTACTTGGAAATGGTCTTTCTCGGCCAGGTTTCGTGCCCAAAGACACTGTCATTCGATGACTATCGCTGCTCAGAGGTCGACTCATCGCTGACGCAGCGTCAGCGATTTGACCCCCACAGATTAAGACCGACGTCACGCGTGGCGTCCATCATTTCTTTTTTTCCCCCTAGAATTTGCCAAGAAACGTTCGTTCGACGTGGCATTGCCAAGTGACTCAACCTCAACCCTGTGAGTATGTATGTGCAACGTCCGGCGATCGTGGTACTATGGGACGTCTCGGGTGATCCCCTCCCCCCAAAGATACAGTACAGGTACGGTGTACCGCACGAACGCTGTTGTCAAAGCGCATCCCCACCGTTCTCCGAGATCTCGCTCACATGTGTTTTTTTTTTGTTTG
This sequence comes from Boletus fagicola, assembly GCA_038093195.1. Lineage (NCBI taxonomy): Eukaryota > Fungi > Basidiomycota > Agaricomycetes > Boletales > Boletaceae > Boletus > Boletus fagicola. The sequence continues at coordinate 10,042 of JBBPRX010000769.1, read as the reverse complement.
ATCATACTTGCTCCAGGCGCTTTCGGTTCGTACATCCATATCCACGAGGAAACGAGAAAGTTCGGAAGTTCCGTAACACCGTGGAAACACGTCGGCCTCGAGACTTCTTCGCCCGGACGAGTGTGCGATCGCATTTGTGTTCCAGCCCCAATCCAGGATAAGAAGTGCAGATAACTTCAAGTCTCGTGTACCGATCGGAGGACGTGGCCATCATGGGGGTCCTACTCCTCGAACTAGGGCGTACACGCGTTACTACCCTACATGACACGCGACAAGCCTGTCCGTGCATTCAACGCCTACAGCAGAAGCCTGTCATGCAATCCATTCCACTCCGTTTGCTTGGCGGCAAACCCCGTCATGATGTGTCTGGCAGATGCAGCGCCACAGACATGATCGGTTCCAAGGCCCCGCGCACACAAAGAGCTTGACAATAAGTAAGTACCTATAAGTACATATTAAAAGCGAACCTCCCCCTCCCACAAACCCGGACCGAACCTGATGGCCGGCAACATATCGCATTCGAGACAACGAATCAATGAATCAACTACCACGTCCCGCCTGCGGACCGTGCCTTTCAACGCTTCGCGTCGACCCTGGCGCATCAGTGGGCCGGGTTCATAATGCCATAATACGAATCCCCGTCCACTTGTCCCACATTGGAAACGACTGGATCCGAGGACTGGCTGGATGGTCAATGCGTTGGAATCGCGGGAAGCCGCATCGGGTCGTCAACCGTTGATTACGAGACCAGAACTGATCTCATACCAGGTGGAGCTCTCCGTTTTCCGTGATTGAGGCGACGCGGAGAGATGGTTTGTGAAGGCGGGATTCATTGAGAAGTGCTTGGAGGAAGAACAGTAGCTGCATGCGGGAGCGCAGAAGATCCCCCGATCGTCCGTGCCCAAAAGGCCGATTAGGGAATGAAGGAATGTTACAAGCGCTATGTCATCCGTATGGGTACTTTTTTCACAAGTAGTCTTGTGTCTAGAATTAGACTTGGGTAGGCACTTTTTTCCCAAGAGCTTTCGTCAGCTTTCGTCAGCCAGGATTACAGATATTGCTCCACTCTGGCGTGCGCCGTGTATGCTCTGTAGCAACCGGGGCTTTCAGCTTGAGTACGTGTGTGCATGGTTGCTCTGACTACGACGCTGGATAGAGTGAGGGCTGCAAGTTGTCAACACGTATATCCCTCCAACTCACGAGTCCGTTCTAACCCCATTTCCGAAAGACGATATCGATGGGGAAACAAACGCGTTGCGACGCCCGACAAAGATCAGAGACGTAATCTCTGTCGCAAGTCCATCAACCCCACCAATAACACCTCGCACAGCTCTTTCATTGGTCCCTTGGAAACACCGCGGAACCGCGAACGCATCGGACGTTCAGGTCATATACCACCCATATGTGTTTCCCAAAGGTGCTCAGAATCGGTCCAGCGTGGAAGGAAGTGGAACTTTGGAGAAGAGCGGGTCACATCGGTCTAAACGGGCCCCGTCGTAACTTGTAAGTTACTTACATGCATGGGCAACAAACGACCAATAGCGATCAGGCTTGCGATCTCAGTGAGAGAGCTGAGAGCACACTGAAAATGCACGCAATCTGCTCGAATCAACGTTCAACGTTCAACCTCTGGTCAGGCCCAGCTATCATATCAGAATCCAGGGTTTTGTCAGGGACCGTCGGTATCTGATCTGAACGAGGAAAAGACCGAGAGGGCCATCATGCTTCAGATTCATCAGCACTGCGGACTCGGCAAACACAAATTGCGCAAAAAAAAAAAAAAGATCCATTTGGTGGTATTGAGAATGCGCAAGGGCCGTGGATGTGTGCGAGAGCGGGGACCCAGTCGTGTACGATTAAACCTCTTGGTCGCTGGGTAACCCCCAGGAAGTGCGAGAACGACGGACGAGCCGGGACGACGGCACCGTTCATGAACCACCGTCGACTTTCGACGACGCAAGCCGAGTAGTCGATGAGTCCGTCCCCCCAATCCGAACTTTGCGTACGTAGGGGAACGTCCATATTATACTTGTCGAGGCGCAAAAAAGGACATGTGATACAAATCGATCCGCGGGCGTTGCTACCGTTTTCCAACCCCGACCATCACGGCTATGCGTTTTCTTTTTCTTTTATCTTACCTTGCTTCAATTTCGACTCGTTAGTGCCAACTTGGTACGGACTCGTGCGTGCGCGTTCTCTTCCTGAAGGCTTCTCGATGTTTGGATGAAGTCCGGAGCGGGTTCATACCGGCGGTCACCGAGTCGAAAGTTTACACGCGCGTGTCCTTCCGATCGTGGCGGGGTTTTTTCCACCCCCCGAAATCGACCTTGCTTTTGTTTCTTTTTTCCGGTCTTCCACCACACCGCACCGACGAGTCCGCGATAAACTGACTGTTGGAACCAATGATATCAGCATGGAGTGGAGCTTGTGCGCGCCGTAGCCCGCATGCATGATATCGCAGCCGCCATCAGAAGACACATCAAACCAATCCCACCCCCTTCATTCACTTTACCGTGCGCTCGGAAATGGGACACTCGGAATGGTATACGCAAATGTTTGAGCGCGGTAATTACTTTCCATTGAGAAGGGGGTGGGGGCGCTCGATATCAATGACCGCGCGTTGGGTCTCAACTTCCTCCCCTTCTTTTCCGAGTCGGTGCACATGAATCCGAATCCAAAAAGTTCTTCTTCGCGCCATGTGCCTTCTCCTAAAGGTCCGGTCAGGTCGCGTGTGCAGGCCATCCAGACATGTTGATTCATTTCCCGCCTTTGACTTTTTTTAAATTTCTTGTCGAGACCATTCGTACGACACTGAACTTGCACAAGACCAAAAATATTGATCAATTTTGAGGTGCCATGCGAGGACAAGGCTGTGACAGCCCTTGTCATCATCTTGATGTTCAAATTTGGTAAAACCGCTCGGAGTATCGGTTGTGGGGTTCCCGTCGCGTGGCCGGCACGCGATGCGGCGCGGCGAACTTCTACCGCGTACATATAGACACCTTCCGAGGCCTCGATGGACCTGACTTCCATATAATACGTTTTGCTAGGCTGAGCATGACAAGCTAGGGTAGCGTTTAGCAGCGCTTACTAGCGGTTCTGCAGGAATCCGTTTGCCCGCCACGATGCCGCATCGCCGAACAGCTCTGCAACACGCAGGCTTTTTTTGTCCCTTTCAACATGTCATAAGTGGAACAAAAGATTGCGATCAGAGTACCGTCGGTCGAGATTACTAGGTTTGAACTTGGACGTCCGCAGTACACACCTTCGGCGGAATGTAGACTGGGGTGTGAGTTGACACAAGCGCGTCTCAAAATGCCAAAGTAACTCCCCTGAAAGAGCGACATGTTCGTCGGTCACCGCGGGAACGTTGTCCATTTGATTTTGCCGAGATCATGATCATGTACTTTGCCAACTTGCAGCTGCATACGTTGCGTTGTTTGCAAATATCCTGCCTAGCAGTTTTGCATGTTTGTGGTCTTGGCTTTTCCAAATCCAACAGCTCGTTCCTGACCGCGAACTTATCATGAGAGGATCGTTGAGCAGGTTGACACTCGGTGACAGTACTAATTGTCGCCGACGGACCGCTGCAGACTTGGGGCGGTGGTACTTGCGCGTCACGGTCGCACCCTGGAGACGGCCTGTGATCGGGGCCTGTAGCTGGAATATTTGACTGAAGAGTCTGCCAGTGAGCGATCATCGGTCTCGTTCGCGACTCGACGGCAAAAACTGGCGAGGGTCCCCAGATCTGTTTTTGACAGGCAAACCAACAGCTAATCTCAGGCTAACACTCAGCCACAGGGAACCCGTGAGGTAAAGTAGTTATGGAGGACCCTGAAGGTATACAATTTGGAGTGGACGGTATTTTGCCCTCAACGGATAAGGAAAAATGTCACCGTGTTCAAGGAGACAGTAAATTAGGTGAGATTCGTCCGGATCGAGTGCAGTCAGAGGTTTGTGCGAACGGTAGGTTGTGATTTGATGGCTAGATAGAGTGTAAGCGGCCCATCCAATTTCAATGCAGAAGAGTGGCACTGGAATGAATCGTGACAAAATTGATCAAGGTCCCGGAGCGACAGACTATTGAATATTGAAGGTGGGGTACAGTGTCTCACGGGTAGCCATGGTATGTACAGCAGAGCATTGCCGGTTGGCATGTGGCGTCGAGCGGATCGAAAGGTACAAAGGGACGACAAGCGACGGTTTAGTGCAGGCGGTTTAAATGATGGGCTGCAGAGATATTATGGAGCAGCGACAGGACACACATGGTAAAGGCTGCTGAAGAGGATAGAGAAGAATGTAACGCAAGCCTGAGTGATACGCGTGTTAGTTCAAAGAAGTTGAATAGATTGTATATGAGGAAATTAATAATAGATGCTGGAATGAAGGGTCGCGCGTCGGCAAGCTTGTAGCTCTCGTTGAACTGCGGGCACACGGACCGGGTCAAAGTACAGGGCCCTGGATCTTACGCAAAGGCTAGACATGGACAGAAAAGTGACAAGGGGTGATAGTTGGTGTCAACAGGCAGACTGAGTGATTGACGGTTCGCAATTATGCAGCTCGCTGGCGAGTGTCGGTGACCGGAGATGACGAGGGGACGGCAGTTCAGACAGGAGGTTTCGAGCTGAAACGCGGGAAGTTGACAGAACGAAGCGAGAGGAGATAGAGTGTAGAGGGCTGCAATCTGGTCGGGCCTGACACTATTGCCAAAAGAGAGAGGAGGGAGAATGATGGTGGAGTCGTTACGTGAAGATGGCAGGGGGGTGTCAACACTCTCATGACAATGAATATTCACGGCGAATATGAACGCACACACAACTTGAAGCTTAAGTGGGCGGGTCCGTAAGAGTGTTTGTCGGTGCCGGTGATTGGCGATGTTTGGCAATTATGTTTTGGGTGCAACAGGGACAAACAAGCAAAAAAAGACGGGGAAGACTGGACGTTGAGCGGGTGTTCTAGCGAGATCTTTGGGGGTGATGGACAGGCTGTGGAGGGAAAAGGAAGGGCTGGGTGGGGGAGGGAGGGAGGGGATGGCGGAGACACGTGTGAGTGGATAGGGTGGAGGAAGGGGAGTGATTACCTCAGCGACGGGAGAACCGACGGGGTGGCTCGGCTGATCCGCGCTTGCAGCTGCACGCCGTTTATGTGATTTTCTTCTGTCCGTATACGACCGGAGATGGATAAAATGGCGTCGAGTCTGCCGCTTTTTTTCTCGCTCGTTTCGACCCGCGGGCTAACAGGATGGCCATGTCCGAAGACGACGCCGCCTACTCTGCCCTCCTCGCACAGCTCCTCTCCGACTCCGCACCTTCCCGCAATGCACGCGTCCACTCCTGGATCGAGCACCAATACGACTTTGCCTTCTCCGAGCAGTCCGTCCCGGCTTTCTCGTCCCGTCCCCCCTCCCCGTCCCCCTCTTCCTCTCTCGGCGCTCACCGCGCACACTCCATCGACCGTCCAGATTCCCCTCTCCTCCCCCGCTTCTCCTCCGAACGCCCATCCTCCCCCTGCCCCTCTTATGACGCCCTCTTCTTCCCTCCCTCCCTCTCCAAATCCGAGGACCAGGACTTTGAGGAAAAGGAACGCCTCCGTGCGCTCCGCTTCATCGTCCAAGAGATGTCCCACTGGAAGTCCCAGGTTGCTCATCCATCTCCTTATCACATGCACGACAAGGTTTGCTTTCCGTCTCTTCACTCTTCTTCACCCTCCCTGACCTCCCCCAGCCCCTTCCAGCCCCTCCACCCTCCCCTGCCTCGTCCCTCACCCAGTCCACATCATCCCGCATAATGCGCTCCCGTTCATCGTCGACTCGCATCTCCCGTCTTCCCTCGTTCACGAGTACCCTCTCGTCGGATCAAAGCCAACCACACGAGATCCCTCCCCCTCTGCCCGTGTCTGTTATAGTTCATGGCGAATTCCATCATGAGCTACTTCTACCCCAAGACCGTCACCTCGTCAATGGCTACCTGCACAGACGCGACGACTCTCTTGCTCAGTCGCTCTTCCATTCCCAAGAGCAGGATGGTCAGTTTTTATGCCCCATCCAGGACGACAAGGACTCTGTCCAACCATCCCCGACGCTTTCCAATTTCTCGTACGCTTACTCCCGTGAAAGCTCATTCACAACGCCGTATGGGAGTTCTCCCGCATCCCCAAGCAGCGTCATTTTCTCGTCGTCTTCCTGTTCTCCAGAGAACATTGCCCTCCCGGCTTCGCCGGTCGACGACCAACTCTTCTTTAGGGACCCAATCACGGGCTCAATCCACGAGCGAACACCCTCTAACAAATCTTCTCCAGGCCCAAAGGCTGCTTTCCCCCTCTCTCCAAGTCTCAGTTCTCTCGCTGTGTTACCACCCCAGATGAATGTGTTTCCTGCGTCTCCTCCCTCTTACTCATTTCCGGTAGTGAACCTGCCCACAGAGGATGCATCTCGTCGCCTCCGCGCTCCGAAATTAACAGAGCATTCTCAGTCGCGTTGGTCCGTCGCAACGACAGCTTCTGTGACACCATCGACTGTAGAACCCAAACCTAGCGTTCTTTTGGATCCAAGAACGCCTCCCAAGGAGAAGAAAGACAAGGGCCTGAAATCCCCCAAGAAGCGCACGCGCTTCATCAGTCTCATTTCACGCCTCTCCCCAGGTCGTACCGATACATCATCTGCCACGATCACCAGTCAGACTCGGGACGACGTCGAGTACGACTCCGCCGACGACAGTGACGTTGAGGACAAAGACAAGAACAAGAGGGGGAAATCGTTGGGCAAAAAGTCATCGCTTGCCTCCCTCCGAGCCTCGTTCTCCATCTCTCGGGCATCCTTTAGCTCACAACGTCCTCCCATGTCCTTTTCGATCGAAGAGGCACCTCCATTACCCACATCACCTACGCTGACATCATCCATGGCAGACTCCACCATACCCTTGGACATTTCGACGGCGTCTCTTTCGAAAATACCGTCTCGAGTGAACGCAATCAGTACCCCTCTGCCTCCTATTCCTCAATCAGCATCCACGATTACATCCTTCCAGAGTTCATCTCAGCTCTCGATCTCTGACGCCTCCGCTGCGTCAGCGTCCGGGTCGCACGTTTCTTTGGTATGTCCCAGCACAACCCCAAGCGCGTCCCGAATATCTCTTCTTCCTGCCCCTAGTAAGCGGACGTCCCTGGCGTCCGCGGCAGGCGTTGAACCAAGAGTGTCTACCAACCCGGTAAATGCTAGCCAGGCGAAGAGCCGATCGAAATCGATCTTCCGGTTGACAGCAAAACCCAAAACCCTCAAGGCGCCTTTACTTCCGGGAACCAAAGACACGACGGCCCCGTCCAGGCTTCCTATGGCTGGCAACGCATCATTGCCTTCGCCCACATCTGCGCGTTCCAGGATCCCTCAGGCTCCAACCAAATTTAACCCGCCAGCGAAGCTGGTGACTGTGATTGCGACGCAGTCACGGCAGGCCCCTGCGCTTGCCAGTCCTGGCCCGACATCTGCATCGAGGCTTCCGACGTCACCCTCCCGCCCATCTCCAAAGGCTCCACGGTCCATTACGACGTTGGCAAAACCACCGGCGGAGAATCCGCCTTCTCTTCCAGCGTCATCCAGGCTGCCGATGCCCGCATCGACCAAGAGTGCACGTGTTGGAACTGTCAAAGGTTTCTGGAAAAAATAGTAATTCCTCGCTGACCGGTATGTTCGTGTCGTTCTTGTAATGAAACTCTTCTGAAACTATGCTATAGTTGCGTGAAGTGCATGAAACTCTGAACCATCTGCGACCCGGTACCTCCTGGCAATTTTCTCGACTCCCGTTCCCTTCGTAACGCAACTATCACAGTCCTTACCCGCTCAGCATTCATACCTCACCCCAGTTCGTTCGTTACATCTTGCATCACAGTGACACCTCGCTCCTTTCTGGTTTTCATATCCGTCTTGCATCAATCCCTGTTGTGGAATTACGTGTACACATTTCATCACTTTGTCGGGTGTCGTTCGCATTTTCTGGCTCGCCGCTGGATCACCTTTATCACTGCATTCTCGGAAGCTTTCATGGCATCGGGTCATGGTCCCACTGATCTTTATTTTGTATATATTGTGCACACATCCTCTTGGTTCACTTTCGCTTCCTTTTTTACAGGGCAACTTGGTCGTGGGAGCGGTGCCCTGTCTCCCCGAAAAAGAAAACTCAACTTGTCTTCAATAGGCTCACTCTCATCCGTTCGTCTTACACTACTCTCGCATTCATTCTTTCGCATCTATCGGCAATACCTTTCGCATCATCATCTCGTAGATATATTTACCAGGATCAACTAGTAACATCATCTGTAGACTTTGGGGACGGAGAGCAGAAGAATTATAACGCAATTTTCAATCTATCCTGCATTGGATGTCCTTCAGGGCTTTGTGCCGCAAACGTGCCATCATTAAATCCTAGCGGAGGAGTCTGAAGGTGTCTAGAATCTGGCTTTTCCAATTACCACCGTCATCGACGAGAAATACCAACGCCGTTCAGTCCAAAGTTAACCCTCGGCGCAGTTCATATCTCGAGATCCCGAATTTCAACCTAACTGTCAGTGCGGTATGGTACCTCACTTGGGCGGTGGGACTTGGCATCTAGAGATCCCGGGGGGGTCGGAAGATATAATACTGTACCAACTTGGTCGGCGTAAACCTTTTGCGCTCATGTGTTCCATATCTTCAAGTTTCAAAATCTGCAAGGTTTGATTCTCACGATTTTGAATTCTGTACACATGTGTGGTTCAAACGTCAGCTCCGGGCGGTGAGAGAGACGTTCTCATGCCCATCCTGACCCTCTCCGAATTTATCGGCACGTGACAAGTCGAAGGGACGCGTGGGCAGGGGGGGGGAAGGGTAAACAGTAATCTCCCCGCTCGCCAAGTTCCTTTTTACGCACCAGTGAGTGCCTCACTATGTATGTACATGTTACTTGGGTCTGTATGTACGGGTCCGAGGGCGCGACCACCGCCCCGGGATCCGGGTTGCTCGTGCAGCGCCTTTTTCTTTTCTCACAAGTGCTTCTTTTCTTGATCACCCTGAATGGGTATTTTTTCAATCGAATCCCGAGTCCTGACCACATAACACCGGATCGCAAAGCCAAGCATACTAGTGTGGGCGATTGCGAAACTGTTAGGTTCGTTCGAGGTTAAGGCAAGGTAAGAAGTGTGAAACGCATGGACCCGCGTAATGCCTCGCGCAGTGTTTCACGGCAGCCACATGTAACACTGACGGTTTCGTCCCTTTGTCGAATTTGATTGTCGAGGTGGGATCATATGTTGTGGCACTCGATTGAGCCTGAGGGCATCTTGTTGACAGCGTGCGGGATCAATGGAAACGCTTCGAGTGTCCCTCTTCCGGTCCGTCCACATACCAAATCCACCGGCGTGACCGAGTCGACCTGAACGTCCGGTTCAAACGCAAACACAAACGAAAATGCGACTGCAACATCCATCGGGTCGTTGCCACTGACGAGTCGCCGTTCCCTGTGGCAAAGGAATCAATATTACCCCCCTGGTGCGTCTCGGAAACACGTTTCCCTCCTCGTTTCTATCTCCTCTATAGGGTTTTACGGCCCCCCAGCCCTTTCATTAGCACTCGCGGCAGTCGTGGACGTGTTTCGGACACGACGCCCCCCAACCCAAACCTTGTCATAAAGTTGACAGGCTCATTGTCTTCCTGAATGACGTTTTGCTTTATTTATTTAACACGGGTATGTTACCCATGCATGTGCACTATACCCTCTTCCAGACGACCCTCGTACGTGGAGTACTAGGATGACGTGAAATGAGGTCGCACTTCAACTTGTTCGGGACCGGTGGTATTTTCAGACTTCGTTGGACGCGTCTTGGACCAATGTGGTATGTGCTCATAGCAGGTATGTACTCACATGAGTTGGACCGTTCACACGTGCGAACGTTCTTCTCAGTTTCTCGGAGCCCGAGTTCGGTCGGTCGATAACACTGAACAGCCTTGATCGGTGGCGGTCGACGGTAGGCGAACCACCGACCCCTCAGATTGGCGCATTCAAAAAAAAGACAT
>JBBPRX010000768.1:0-11811 GCA_038093195.1 Boletus fagicola | reverse complement strand
ACCGTATGACTTGGTATGTCCATTTCTTCGTTCGGGCTCGACTGACTTTTCTAGGTTGTGATTTCTGTTTTCCTCGACAACGTGGTGGGTTATAATAAAAAACACGGGGAGGATCAAAGGTGCGCGGTGCGCAGGTCAAAAAAAATCGCGGCAGGTCAAAAAATCGCGGTGGGAATAAATGTGCAGATCTAACGTCATAGTGCATTACTAGCACCTCGGCCGTTGAAGTGAATCATTTTTCTATGTAACCCGGGGCATCGACTCGACTTACCATCCATCTCCGGCTCGAACCGGTCAATGCCTCGCTGCGCGTGTTGGACAGAGGCGAGCCTACACTTGGAATTCGTGAGTCCTCGCTGCTAGTCTGGTGACCAGACCGTTCTGTGAGGCAAGCCGTCGGGAGAATGATCGGAAAAAACTTGACGCGCAAGTATCGGTAGTAATATGGTACAGCCAGAGTGTTCTTGCCTCCACTGACACAGCCAATGCTTGAGCGTCATCAATAACAAGTTCAACTGGAATACACAAATCGAGGTGTTACACGAGTTGTTAATGCAGAAGTAAGGATGGTACATAAACACAGGGGATGAAAAAAACGTGGTCAGCAAGTGAATGCGTCTTTCAACCAGTGATGAAGTTGCAACTCCTTCGCTGACGGTCTGGCCCCGGGGTCGAGATGAATACAAGCACGTATAAACTCAGCGGCCAACTGTACTTCAGCTTCCGGCAAAATCTTATAGTTCCCAAGTGCATTCTCAATGCTGGAGGGATAAAGGTCCTCTCGCTTGAATCGGAGAAGCTCACCTATCAGTGATTGATCAGTGGTCAGTCATGAGTAGTTTGCACTGCAGTGACAACTGCTCGTACCACTGTCGTCGAAGTATTCTTTCCGAAGCTGGGCATGTTCAAGTATGGCAGGGACGAAAGACTCGCCAGTCAATTCCAACATCTTTGCTAGATGATCATCCTCTAGGCTCCATTCGTTCCCGCCGTCTTCTGGATGAAAGAGCCAGTGGCCGACAAGAAGCTCAAAAGTCTTGGGTAGAGAGGGTAGTAGATCAGTATGCAACCGGGTGTGGACATTAAACGCACAATACATCCAATCGACCATATGTCAAGTTTGGGCCCAAAAGACGATTTTAGAATACTTTCCGGCGCCCGCAGTGAACGGGCGGAAAAATCATCAACTGTTGGCTGCTTCCCTGCCCATTGTCCTAAGATGGGTTAACTTCGTAATGAACCCGAACACCAGATATAACTTCATATAACTTCGTACCTTGACCCAAGTCGACAAGTTTGATCAGGACCGCTTCGGCGTCATGGTGTGTTGAGTCCGGTGTGAACATGTGTGGAATGGGCTGGCTTCGCAGGATCGGCCAGGGCTTTCCGTCAATGTTGATCTCGCCTTCAACTTTGACATCCTCGGTGGAAAGAAACTTTTCCACACGTTCGTCAGAGATACCTCCGAAAAGAATGTTGTCGGGCTTGATATCTAAGCGCGGTGAGGTGTGTAACAGAAGCTCAAGTCGATTAAGTCACCAGTGTGTATGATGCCAAGGTCATGTAATTGCTCGAGCCCCTCCAGAACAAGAGCTATGATGTTCTTCACCCAGAAAGGAGGGAGAGCCTTTTTCGGGAATTGGCGACGAAAGGAAGAGACATCTGTGGAGAGCAAGTCCATGACGAAACACAAGTGTCGTCCGCGCGGACCATCAACGAAGAAATCATCCCTGAGGACGGGGAGGGAGTTTATGTCGTCGCAACCCTGAATGGCTTTAAGAAATTGAAGCTCCTGGATCTGACCTGTAGCGTGGCGGGAGGTGCCTTCAAGAGTGAGGATCTTTGCTGCGAGGTATTTCCCCGACCTATAAGACTGATTAAGTGGATCACTCTAAGCGCCATCGCCGGGGGTCGCACTCTATTTCAGCATCTTCGACGAGATACGTTGCAGAGAAGACGCCTTCCCCTAGCTTTCGTCGGATAGTGTACCGGTCGTTTTGAAAGCCGAGGCCGGGGTACACTGGGAGGTGAGCCTCTCTAGAGGTGTGATCAGCCATGGAAAGATGCACGAACAGGCGTGGCTGAGATTTGCGGTGACGAAGAAACAGCGGGCGGACAGATAGCCTGAGCCCGCCGCGATGAAGGCTACTATAAAACATCCTGCACAGCTGCCTGGAAAAACTCCGATCGCTATATTGGACTCCAATTAGATAAATCTTCGCGGACCAAAAAAAAACAGTTATTACAATAAAGATTTAGATTCTCATTCTGATTCATAGGGCTCTGTGAAAAACTCGGGAGTTTTTGACAATTTCAGAAATCCTTAGTCCGGTCGAGCGAGACAATGTCGTTTTCCGGCGCAAGCACTTTCTGCGTGCTCACTGCTGATGGTTGATTCGAGAAAAAGAAATCCCGCAGTAATGTTGCTCGAACGATATCTCCTTGTCCGCTTTATTAGTATCAACTGGAAGGCGAAAGGAGATATCTACAGTGTGTGACCCCATCTCCCTCGCCTACTAGGTGGGCGATGCCATTCAGATTCTTGCATGCTGAGAGAGATCACCTGATATTCTCTCGAGTTAGTGCAACGAGCCTACATTTTGAGCCCTGTACCACGCACACAATTTGAACATGTCAACTAGTACATTCCGAGCCAACTTGCGGAGCAGGGCTCGACCTCGAAGAAAACTCAATATTGGTTTGCTGCTCTCCAGGTCGATTGGCATAAAGTCCGGTCTCCAGTGGTTCGTGTCTTCCACCCATTAAAAGCCTGTCTGAATTGTTCATTCAGTGCCCCAATTTCGCTTCTAGTCCAGTCAAGCACCCAGTGGCAGGTTATCCTTCCAAATCAAATAGTAGGAAGTTCTGAAACACATTGTATTTGGATGTGCCCATGTCACTAACAGGCAGGTGCAGAGGGATCATAATGGAGTACCCGTGAGCGGGCAAGCACTGGGTTTCGAAACTCAGTTAGGGTAAGAGATTCAGGGTACCGGTATATCTTGTCATAGGCAGGCATCAGACTGCGGACATCACTGAGACTGCGGACATCAGGCTGGGGGCGTCATGTGGGCGTTCTACAGGCGCTGATTTGAGATTCCAGGATGGTTGTCACTCAGAGCGGTGCTCTGAAGCTCCTTCCAGAAGCGCATGTGCGGGCTTTGTCTCGGACTCAAGTAAGACAAACAGACTCATCGGGGAAAGGTTTACCGCTCTCGTCCTGCCAGTGATGCACAAAGTCCGGCCTCCAATGGTTCGTGTCTTCCACCTAGCAAAAACCTGTCTGAATTCAAGTTGTTCGTTCAGTGCCTCGATTTCGCTTCCAATCCGGTCAAGTAGCTTGGCATTCCAAATCAAATAATAGGAACACAATGTGCCCAGGTGGGATCACAAAGGCGTACTACCCGTGAGCGGGCAAGCAGGTTTCGAAACAAGAGATTGAGGGTACCGGTATATAGTGTCATAGACGGGCATCAGGCTGCGGGCATCATGTTGGCGTCCTACAGGCGCTGATTTGTGTCACTCAGAGCGGCGTTCCGAAATCCCTTCAAGTTCCAAACTTCGCACACAATTGGGTGTTTTACCCGTGTTTCAGGACTATTGTCGAATATATATCCCTTGGTCGTATACCTTTCTACACTAATTTACAGTTGCTAACTGCGGGAAACTCTCAAACAATATGGGTTATTGACTAACTGACATTCTTTATCAACCGTTTGGATTGATATTCGACATTTTTTACTGAGCCCCGGACACGACGATGTCATAACCAAAAATTACTCGAGTTGCAGTTAATGCGCTCTGATATCCTGTCACAAAAGTAAAAGTTTCCCACCGCATGAAGTAGACGGAAGTACTATAAAAGCTCCCCCTTCATGCGAATGAAGGATAGTCCCCCCATATCAAGAACATGTCGTCTGTACAAGTAAAGTTTACCGGTCCAGCTGAAGCTGAGATCAAGAATTTGTCGGCCGACAACTTCGACGGGAAAGATCCCAAGCAGTGGCATGTCGAAAAGGTGCAGGAATTTGCTACCACGAATGCCACATCACTTCCAGGAGTTACGCAGGGTAGAGTCAGGTATGTTGCGCAACTATTTCGACTTGTCATCCAAAGTCCCTGATCTGTTGCATAGAAAACCCGCACACACCGGAGGCACCGATCCGAACGAGCCAGAGCACATCACCGTATCGTACAAGGCGAAGAACAAAGACATTCACTCACCCAAAGGCGGAGCGTGGCACGTATACACAGGCAGATAAAAAGTTGTGTCCATTTCGAATCTCATTAGGGTCATCCACAAATCTGTTTCTTTTAGATGGCTTCGAATATGAGTGTCACGTACCACTCCAAGTCGAGCGGGTTTTGTTTGGAGAGACAGGTTCGTCATAAGCTGTATTGTTGTATGTAATAGGTCGTGATCAAACTTGAATGTGGTGTAAGTTTCGGGACACGTCGAGACCAACGACATACTGAAAGTCAAAGATCGCGCAACCGGAGGCTCTGAAACGCTCGATAGGATGAGCGACGTCATGATCCCAGTATAGATGGAGATAGAAATGCAAATGCACGCACGGAACATCACATGCGCCCAGCAAACTCAGTGCCATGAATTGGGCCACGACAAAGAATGCCAGCGTGTCCAACATCAATCGCGCGGAAGGATCCCAAAGGACCCCAGTCTGTGGTCTTTCAAGTCAGATCAGCGACAGAAACCCCCAGCGTTCTCGAAAACAAGCGGATGGCTCACAATTGCCCAGCCGCGATGGACAGCATCTAACTTGTCAACGACCACGACCACGACATACAACTAAGAAAAAAATGCATTAGATAATGGACACTCCTTTTATCAGTGATCACAAACGACTCGAGTCGGATTGACAACCATACGTTTTCTACTTTGAAACACCCAACATCGTGATGTCGATCAACCCCGGGTAAACGCTGCGAACGACTGGCCGCCAGGCAAGCAAACGGAAACTTGGGCAACGACACGAAGGCGTATGAATGGGGGTGGGGAACCGAGCGCATGGGGAACAGCCTGCAGTAGTAAGGTAAATTTTTATTGCCGAGCGGCCGAAGATAGCGAATGTGTGCGGCTGAGAGAGCCACTGCAGACTCCAGAGATTCGAGAACTCGACCAACGTCGAGCGAGGATAGTGTTCTGCTACGTTCCTACGCTAGTCTGACTCTCTACACTACTTACCCATATTCAAAATACGTCTTTCCCTAGATGTCCGTCTCGACATGCGCGAGGGTAAACTCGCACAACAACGTCGCCCCGATATACTTGCCCCGCATGTCCAACAACCTTACGAGACACCACCCCAACGCGAGCTGATTCAATCGCGCACAAAACACGGCCACGGCCTCATCTCCCTTTACCGCGTGTCGACGTACTACCTTGAGCCTACATCCCTCGGTTAGTAGAAGACACCCATTGATGGATGAGATGAGATGAGAGATGGAGGAACACGCACATGAGGAATGTCAACGTGTCTGCGTCCAATGTCCATTCAAAGCCTTGATCCCAGGTGAGATGCACCCCGTCTACATCGTTGGTTCTGACTTTTGGCACGGATACCGCGTCACGCCCGATGCGCGCAAGACCGCTCTGCCAGACACGTTTCCCACCGCGATGAAACAGCTCGGCTTGGCAGTACCCTACAAAGTCTTGTTGGTCCCCCTCCGGTCGGGGTACTGCATGGAAAACCACATGAAAAGGAAAGGATGTGATGAGTACCAGACTCGTCCAAGACACATACATGGACAGGGTACTCACGTGCACTCAGTCCGACCACCCGCCCCATAAACCTCCTCTCCCTCCCTCCATCTCCACCCTCAAGCCCCCTCGCAAGCTCAGGATCAGGCCCCACAACCCACCCCCCTGTCCCCCCAAACATCGCCTCATTCAACCACATCGCTTCATCCAGCGTCTGCCAGTTCAAACACGCCATATGCGTCCCACTCTGCCACTGCACCAACGGATCGAGGTTGGACGAGGTCACGCGGAGCCCGTGAGGGTAGACCCGGCGGAGATGATAGGTAGCGTGCTTCTGGAGAGCAGGAAAGGTGTGTGGGAGCCGGGGAAGGTAGCGTTCGTTGATGTTGACGGCGACGTTGGGGGGATGAGAAGGACTTGGGAAGACTGTTTTAGGTGGTTTTCAATGATGTGTGGACAACGGGAGAAGAGGCACACCTTGACTCCACCATGCTTTGGGGGGTTTCATACTGCGCGCGTAGAATCCGAGGTTGGCGAGTGAGTCTACGATCCTGGGGTATACGAGCGCGGCATCGACGTCGACGGTGCTACACATGTCTTTGTCACCCTCGCACTCTAATATGACCCAGGGTTGTCCGTCGAGGCCCTCGTACTCTGTTTCCGACACCACGTCTTGACGAACCATGGCCAACGTCAGCACAATCCAACATTTGAACATCAGAAAGAGGAGGGGATCATCCAACACGCCAAACACAAACCGCACCTACCATGAGCACGATCCGTCCTCTAAGCTGCCTCGGTGTCACCGTCTCTCTACGCACACCTTCCATCTCCCCCTGCACCAATATCTCACTCCAATACTCGGTCATGATTCGAACTAATTCGTCTTGATGTGCGAGCGGGATGTGACATTCAAGGCTAACGAGAACGGGCCAGTCTTTACCATCCTCTCTATCACTGATGCTTTTGACGGCTTCCCCAATCGTCATACACACATCCACAAACGACACATTCTTGGTCAACATCCATGCGTCACGATCGGCACCCCTCGCCCGGGTCGCGCATCCCACCACACGTCGATCTCGATGCACCGTGCGGGGGTTGGGACGAGGAGGACGTGGGTGTATGCGGCGGCGGAGGAACGGCCAAGGAGTTGCCAGGCAAGGAGGTAGGTGTTGTGTGAAGAGCTGGTCAATGATGATCGTTAGGAGTGTGAACCATGCGAACCTCAAGGACGAAGGAGATGAGACGACGTACAAGATAAGGTAATGTTTGAGCGGGAGGTCGTCGGGTACCTCGGGCACTCTCACCACGGGGTTGTTTGCTAGTGCGACGGCATCCAATTCAGAGTCATGCAACATACGACGTGCGGAAAAGGATGCGGAGACATTGGATCATCGATCCGAACACGTCAGTCAGTGGAATGGATGACGTAGGTAGGAGAAAACTGGTTACGTCACAGCTATTACGTAATGGCTGCCATTTGGGGAGAACCAGCTTACCAGAAGCAGAATGGCCAGTATCTAGGTTCTCTCGGGGTCCTGTCTTCCCCCTGCTTATCGACATGTGGGCCCGCTTCCATCTGCTATCGCGGAAGCTCTTAAGGAAAGTTTCAAAGCCTGGACTTCTGAAACGGGTTCCGGTTCACACCCTTCCCCCGCTCCCTCTCTTTCTTCGCCGCAGCTTCGACTTCAAGTATCCCGATCATGAATACTGAGCTCGACACCAGCCAGCTCAGACCAGAAGACTATGAGAAGGCAGACTTGAAGGAGGAACGTGCGTTTGCCGACAGATCTCGCGGATTGTAAATCAGGAATAGTGTTTCAGATTTACTCGCGAATATCGCCGACTTTGATGATCCTAATATTGATTATGAGAACGCCGTTACCGGAATACTGGATGAGCATCAGGATGGTCGTGAAGCTACACAAACAAGTAATTGAATGCTTTGATAGAGGATGATTCATCGTATCCAGAGGTACGATCCGACCATCCCTGTGTCTAGCATCCGCACTTGGGTATTGGGTATGCGTCGCCCTCCGACCGAAAATGCCGATAACTAATGTCATGGACCAAGATCTCTATCGTGCTTTCTGGATTGAACCAGTTCCTTTTTTTCCGCTATCCCTCTGTCTCAGTATCGAGCTTTGTCGCCGTATTGATATCATTGCCGATGGGTCGTGCATGGGCCGCGGTGCGTTTTGCATGCCACCCATGCAAGTTCTGGCTGATTTGGCTTGCAAGCAGGTAGTCCCTAATTGGCGCATCTTTGGAGCTCCTCTCAGACCCGGTCCATTCATGATCAAGGAGGACGCCCTCTTGACGATCATGGCTACCGTTGGTGCAGGCTGTACGTGTGTTGTATCTATTATTCCGCTGGGCAAGTTCTGACAGATTCTACGAACAGCGGCGTATGCTGTAGGCTTTGGTTGTCGTTCACGATTGATACAGCTCATAGATGCGTTACATCAATGCAGACGGACATCGTTGCTGTTCAGTGGGTATACTACAAGCAAACGTATAACTTTAGCTGTAAGTACCACCCGTTCGACGGACGGTTTCGCGGTGTGCTCACTATCGCAATTTCCAATTATGACGTCTTCTCTTGCGTATGCACTGCCATTCCAACATATTCTAACTGACATATCATATCTTACGTTCACTCAATACACCGTAGATCAATGGATTCTGGCGATGTCCACGCAACTGCTTGGCTTTTCCGTCGGTGGTATTTGACGGCGGTTCCTCGTCCAACCCCCCTCAATAAGTGCGCGTCTTCACTTCTTGGACAACATTTCACTCACGAATGTCGTCGTCACAGTCTGGCCAGCCAATCTTGTGACATGTGCCCTATTCAATACGCTTCATTCAAAGTCCTATGCTGGCATAGGCAATCGAGGAGGGATCTCGCGCGAACGCTTCTTCCTGTATGTATGGCCAGCTGGCGTGTCCTGGTACTTCCTGGGTATCTTTTTCAAGCTCTCTCGTACTTTCCTCGGTGTGCTGGATCGCACCAGACAATATTGTCGTGAACCAGTTATTCGGATATATGAATGGCTCGGGGATGAATTTGATCACGTTCAATTGGGCGCAGATCTCGTATATAAGTGAGTATGTTGTCGTCGACTGAGATTGGTTTGCTGATGCGTGTATTAATTGACTTTAGCTAGTCCCCTTGCAACTCCATGGTGGGCTGAGGTTAATATTGCTGTTGGCTTCGTAGTCCTCTTTTGTGCGTCTCTGATTGTTGTTCTCTCCTGGAGTGGTTGCTTATGCGTCTACAGGGGTGTTCGCCCATAATCCACTATACCAACACTTGGTACGGCGTGTACTTGCCGTGCGTATTGAATCTTTTCTCCTGATGTCTGCAGCACTGGCGAGATTTGTCGACAGCATGTCGACGCATATATCACCGGTAGTACCTACAACGCGTCCCAGATCATCAACCCCGACGTGTCGCTCAGCATGACCGCGTACGAGCAATACAGTCCACTCTTCCTTTCGTGCGTTGTGCAATGCTTAATCTCTGATGTCTTGCTCATACCACTGTAGGACGACCTTTGCCGTATCTTACGGACTGTCGTTCGCTACCATCACTGCGACGCTGACGCACGCATTACTCTTTTTCCGCAAACAGATCTGGGTTCAGAGCAGGCGTTCGATGCATGAGCAGCCTGACATCCATGCACGTTTGATGTCCAAATATAATCAGGTCCCTCAATGGTGGGATGGGATCATCTTTGGTGCGTTCGTATCTTCTAACGAGTCGTCGGACACATCCAATTTGGTGATTATTTGACAGTGTCGATGGTAGTGTTTGATGTCATCTTAATTGAAGTGTGGCATACCGAGTTTCCAGTGTGGGCTTTCTTCCTAGCGTTGATAATTGGTGCGTGCTTTTAGACTGTTAAGAAGTTGGTGTTGATGGTGCTATTCGTCGACACAGCCTTCTTTTACGTTATACCTGTTGGAATGACTCAGGTCATTACCAACCAACAGATTGGTCTCAAGTGAGTTTGTTGAGACCTTTCGCCGTCACTGACCTCTCACGATTCGTAGTGTGATTACAGAGCTGATAATTGGATACGCTCTTCCTGGTCCACCGATTGCCATGATGGTGATCAAGACGTGGGGATACATCACAATGTCTCAAGGTACGCGTTGTTGACGAGAACGATGCCGATGCTTTTGTCTAATATCGACATAGCACTCACGTTTGCCAGCTATTTCAAGCTTGGTCACTACATGAAGATTCCTCCTCGTTCGATGTTCTGGGGTACGTCCCATCCATCTCCGTCTAGGTTCGGGATTGGATTACTGATTCGCATCAAGGCCAGGTCGTCGCCACCATAGTCGCTGGGACGGTCCAACTCGGCGTACAAGCCTGCATGTTCACGAACATTCCCGACGTGTGCAGCCCGACACAGAAGAATGGATTCATCTGCCCGAACACGGAGGTGTTTGGTACTGCGAGCATTATCTGGGGGGTCATCGGCCCTATGAGAATGTTCTCATCTGGCCAGATCTACAGTGGTATGTTGTTCGTTCTTATAGAGCAGGGGACGAATGGCAGGCTGACATGGACGAGGGCAGCACTTACATACTTTTTCCTCATTGGAGCGATTTGCCAGGTGATTGCGTACTTGATCCACTGCAAATGGCCTCATAGTATGATTCGCTATCTCAAGTACTTCTCAATCGCCTCAGTCGATTTCCCTTTGCACTGACCCTCATAATGTGTTAACTTCCCCGTCATCTTCAGTGGTACGGGAGCCATTCCTCCGGCGAGGGCGGTAAACTACGTCCTGTGGGCAATCGTTGGCTTCATTTTCCTGTACCATATTCGGAGAAAACACTTTTCATGGTGGACCAAGTACAACTGTACGAGTTTTCCCCACCATGTCTTTGTGATGCTGACCTTGCCATTTTCGTGTCCAGACGTTCTGTCCGCCGCGCTGGACTCTGGTTTAGCTGTTTCGATCATTATCATCTTTTTCCTCCTTCAGTACCCTAAAGACAGGACGATCGGGTTGACCACTGTGCAATCTTGGTGGGGAAATACTGTATATTTGAACACGGCGGATGGAAAGGGGTTGCCTTACAAGCCATTGCCTGCGAGTGGCACGTTTGGGTGAGTTTTGGTTGTTTGGCCCATGCTGTGATGGTTGAACTGCCCGGTCTAGTCCGACGAATGGTGGAACCGTCAAATTCTATCAAGTAAAATACTGAAGGGTGATTGCATGTATGTACTGGATGCACACACGGAACAAGGATTATCTATAAGCTGTGTGGGTCGTATATGCTGAGTCAAAGCAAACTTAGCCGATACGATCGGCTCCTTCCCACAGCAGCATGTAATTATCGACCTTGACCTTGATGAAAATAAAGGAGATGACATCCCCGTCGACGTTGCTGGCGCTCCCCTCGGAGCTCATCGAGGCCGTTTTGATATGTTCCCGCTCCCCGCACGGTCGCCTCAGTCGCACAGACATGCTGGGCGTTACACACACTCGTATATGCCTCACCGGACTCGCATCTCTGGCGCGAGCTATTTCTCACTATCTGGGACGGCCCCCGCCCTGCCTTTGAACATCGCAGCCTTGTGGACCCCCGCATAGACCCCGCCACCTGGAACTGTGGAACCGAATATCGCAGACGGGTGGCTGCAGAAAGGTGGCTCAAGGCATGGCGCTGCAACATCTGTCTCGCCGACGATGAGACACTGTCGGGGAAGGACGCCAACACAGACACAGAATATTGGTACACTGCCGCCCTATAAACGCCCTCCGCCGTGCTGAACACCTTGCTGACCCTCCCACCCTTTCCGGTGATGCCACCGATCGCACTGACGGAGCTCACGCCTACTACGATCTCGCCGTACCCCACTGGGAACGTCGGCTTGGATGTGGGTGATAGGAGGGAGCGCATGACGAGCGCACCGCCGTTACCACCACTTCTCATCGTGCTCGCGAGTGGCATCTCTGCGTTCGAAGAGTCCCGGAGTGGCGTGCGTATGGGACGGATGGTGTATGGTCCACACGCATCACGTGCGCTGGCGGCGGAACGGACACCGATACCAACGCCGTCGC